>JBBCBC010000039.1:7944683-8044674 GCA_037126765.1 Stenogyne calaminthoides | reverse complement strand
TATATATAATTACTAAGAGGTGCAAGATTCACCTACTATTACTTCTTAGGTCCAATAAACTTTTTTAAATCACTCATAAATGCAAAGCTAGTGTTAAGAACCCTATAATACCCCTTTAAACATCCGCCTCAACCCTCTTTCTAATCTATCTTTCTTCAAACACTTTTTCTAGATCTCATGCACTTGTGATTTCAACCCACTCCCAAACAAGCTCCCCAAGAAAATCTCCCAACCCCCATGAAATCCCCACCCCACCGCCCTCCACTCCCTATTGTATTCATTATCGGGTTTTTTGAAAAGTGAGATATGCTTATAAATCAAAGGACAAATAAATAAATATTTTTTGGGTAATAGGAGATGATGACCTAAACATAAAATTGCCATGCTACCATCACCACCACCTTCCGACGCTTCTTGGTTGGCAACATGTCTTCTGATCGAACAAATCTCAACCAAGTGGAGATCCAACGCGCACCGCCTCGCAAGGCTCCCCGCCTCTCCCATGCACACCTTGCCGCTCGTCGACGTGTTCGGCATGTGATTCCACCACCGAGGTGGATCTGTAAATTTTGCTCAAATCGGAGGCAAGTCAGAGTTATGAGATCTGCAACTTTCGGAGTCGAGTTCCACTGAAAGTCAAGCGAATCGCCTTTGTTTTTCGCCCTCTTTGAAGATTAATGAATTTATGCAGTTTTGCTTAGCCTGATTTATGATTTTTTTGAGGTGCAATTTGCTTTGAATTTGGGGGTTTGGAGATGTAGCATAAATTTGTGAACATGTTAATGTTTTGATAAACATGTTCATGTGTTTTGATAAATATTTTCATGTTTTAAGATAATTCTCTCTTAAAGGATAGGCGAGATGGTGAGTGGAGTGTGGCTTTGGTTTTGGCCTTGTAGCTAGTGGTTAGTGGTCGGGTTGAGGGAAAGCTATATGGTTTGTCGAGTCCGGTTAAAGCTGAAATAGACGATTAAATCTTGGAGGTGGGGCGCCACCGGTGCGTTCATGGATTTTGGGCGGCGGCGGCGGATGGTTTCGGGTTTGGGTTTTTCAGGTGGGGTGGGGGGAGGGGGGTTCAGTCGGTGGAATTTTGAACCCGACGAACCACTAGCGGCGATTGTCTTTTTTCATCTTTGAAGTTTGACGAATCTAAATCTTTTTTTTTTTTTTTAATCGGGGAAAAATAATTTTATTAATGTCTAAAGTATAAGGAATTTCGAATGTAAACGATACTAATTATAAAAAAAAAAATGTACCTATAAAAAAAATAGTGGGCTTTGAGCCTTACACCGTAAAATTAATTCACTCTTTTTTTTTTCTTTGTTTAAATATCAGATTAATTATGGGTTTTGTTCGCGAGTCGTTTTACTTGAGAATATTATGTGGTTGATTCGATGACAATTCACAAATAAAAATATGCGATGTAAAATAAAGCGTAAATAAGAGGGAATTTGTTGACCAGGGGTCGAGAGATGACTAAAGGGGCATACCAAGCCGTGGATGTAGTATTACGAGTTTTACAAATACAATATTGGATACATCTCGTGAAGATGCATCATTATGGATGAAGATGATTTGGAGAGTTGATATATGAGTGTAGGGTTTTTGTATGCATGAGTAATCTCTAATTTTTCATTACCTCACCTCTTCCGGGAAATTTCTCGAATTATGTACGAACCTTCTCTTCTTGTTTTTTCTTATTTATAGTATTCCTCACAAGCAAGCGTTTGACAAGTATGAACCGAGGCTTAGGGCCATGCAAGAATTCATCGTAATGTTCAACGTTTCCAACTGGTCTTCCACTAGATCTTTTTTATTCGCTTGTCTCAGAAGACACTTTTTGTCGCCCAAATCGGACTTTTTTTTTTGCCGATGCTTTGTTAGCCCGCTTTATCCATGTCGGTTTATGCTAAGATATCGCCGAGCATGGCCAAACCCTCAGGATGTCGACCCCTCAGTCATCTGAAGTCTTCGTGGATGTTTGAGACCTCCGGGGATCCGGAAAGACCGAGCATCTTGACCCACCTCGTGATGTCTCAGTTCGTGATATCCGAAAGTCGAGCATAACGACCCGCGGGACGCCCCGGAGTCTTCGTGATATCCGGAGTGTCGGAATATCTTGAATTTTCGGATGTGTCGAGCATTCAGTTATCTCGAGTCCTCGGACTTGTTCGGAGTCCTCGATTTGACTTCAAATTTTATTTGATTCCATTTTTCCTGATTTCATAAGTAGGGTATGTTCGCTGATTTGACAATGGGCTTAGCCTGGTTGAACAAACTTGTTTCGTCGGCGAAATGAAGTAGCACACTTGTCCATCGGGCATGATTATTTTAATAAATATTACACGCCGTCTTTCTACGTGTTGATTAATCTTGAATAATTATATCGAACACAATAATACCGGCCAAATAGGTCGCCAGGTTCAACACGGGTCCGATCGTTATAACTGATTGGGCCATAGTTGATGTTAAATTGATTCTCGCATTTGGATTTTCAAAATTGAATCCGGTATCTATAAATACCTCATTTCACCTCCTAAAACCTTTTTTCTTTCCTTCGCCTCTGCTCTTTTAATCTTTTTCGTCTCAAAATTTTGTATTTCATTTGCCGGCCCGAAGGATCTTACCAGTAACCATTGCATTCTCCTCTCATTGCGATTATGGCTTCTTGCTCAAACTCTTCTGCATTTTCATTAGAATAGGACCATCATAGTTCCCTCTTCCCCTCTCGAGTAGAATCCAGAGTAACGCTTCTTGCCGGAGATGAATGTCTCGGATTCGGGTTTTGGCAAGTTCGGTTATTGCTTGCCATTCTTTCCTCCTCGATTAAATGAAGCCACTAAAATTAGATATAGGATTTGGGTCCGCAATGATTTTTTTGGATGATTAGGATGATGAGGATTCTTTTTGCCCCATCCTCAAATTCACAGAAGGTCAGTAGATAATGTTGACGATAATGGAGGGAGGAAATTTGGTTGTTGAGAATCTAATCAATTGACCATAGGGATAAGCGTGGCGAGCAAAACATCGAAGCTTGATATACCCATGGGTATCCCTCATATTCCAACATATAACGAGTATAATGCTTTCGTTATAGTTTTGATTGGCCGTAGCAACCTCATAGAATTAAGGGTTGAAAATGAGTACCCCGAAAGCAAGATAGCGAGCATAATTGATGTAGATATGCTCATTTCATTTGCATAGAAATTACGAAACCCCAAAGATGTCTTTTTTACGGGCACCGTCCCGATGATGCGAGTAGGAACCAGTCCACGAGGGTTGTGTCGCGGAATTTGGACAATGGAAGCCCGACTTGATTCCTCTCCATCCTATATCGGATTTGCTTTCGTGAATGGAACATCACCATCACGAAATCGGGTTTAACGGGTGGCATATGATTATGAGCTTCGACTTTGTTCTAAGAAATGAAGCCTATATATTATCCTCAAATAATTTGAACTTGTTTGATTAGTGCATTTGACTTCGGGTCCGGAAGGCGTAACATGGGTGGTTTGTTCATGCAGCAAATGCCAAGTGCAAAATCATTGAGGATGTCTTGAACAAAAAATCGATTGATTGGAAGGAGAAATTTTGTCCGTTGGGGGCGATTGGAAGAGCAAAACTACCCGGAAGCGAACAAATGCTCGATTGTATTATCAATCGTTGGGGTTTATCGAGGTAAGTACTTTTGTGTCTTTTGTCCTTTCATTTTGAACTGATTTTAACTTTTATTTTATTTCAGGATTCAGACGACGATAGCGGACCAATTTATATTTAGCGGTAGTTTGGCAAATTGATTCGAAGTCTGCTTTAACGTCTGCGAGGACCTGAATACCACTTTTAACAAAAAGGAAGAAAGGGCTTCGATCGTCCCCCTCACCATCTTGTAGTTATTAACCCATTGGTAAGGATTCTTACTTATATTTGCATAAGCTTTTGTAGTATTTTTGCTCATTGCTTACCGCTTTCTCAGATAATGAATTGTTTTACTTATAGCTTTACTCGCTTATTCTTTGTTGTTCACCGGAGTATCGTCCGAATATACCGAGATGGCTCTCAAAAAAGACCTGGGGAACTCGCTTCGTATAGAAGCTAAGCGGAGGCCTGGGGCCGACAACAGAGGAGAAGCAAGAAGGGCGGTATGAAGCCGAACATTTGCGTCCGACCTCGGGGAATCGAGCCGAAAAAGAATTTACTCGTTCGCCGAGCGAAGACAATGTGCTCCGTCGCGAAGGCCCGAGGATAGAAATCGGCAAGCGAGGGGCGGCGAACAAGCGCTTCCATTTAGAGCGAAGCTTAATGCTCGAACGAGCAGCGATCTTGGATTAAAGGTGACTCTCCGGACCCCTTACCGCCAAGCGATCGTAATGGCCACCTCTGTGGTCGGTCGGTCCACCGCAAATTGTAAAAATGGAGGTTGGCGTCTTTTCCACTGGACCCATCATGGACTCCGCTTTGAACCACGAGCCGGTCCCCGAGGATAAATCATTCTTGGGATGGGATCTCGCCCGTGCGAGCGGTACATTTGATGCGCTTTACTTCTTTTCGTTAATTCGCCATTTATCATGTTTATTTACTTTGCAAGTGTAGGTTGAGCGGGTTGGCACCTTGATTCAATTTGAAAAACTACATTGCTCGCCCGAGTGTTAAGGTAAGACTCATTCTTTGAGCATGTTCAAAACGTGTCGACCCTGATGACATGGACTAATGATCCGGAAGAGTCACTCTTTGGTCCCACCTAAGAAAAACAGTCTTGGTCGGTACTCGAGGCCAATCTATAATTAAAATCTCTGAGAAAGTTTATGTTCGAGTCACCCAACCTCACATGCCAACTTCTTGGCTCGTCGGAGGATTTGAAGAAAAATTGAAGCATTCATGAGAACTCAGATGAAGGCGAGGTTAGCTGGCGACGTTTATCCCTCGACTTCTAAAGGCGATGCTTTCGCCAGACTCGGAGGATGCTTTCGCCGGGCTCGAAGAGAATACCGGTAGGCTTCAGAAGTTGCTCGCCGGGCAAGGAGGAGCTAAATCATTCAGGGGATAGGTAAGGGTCAAGCCTAACGGAGAGCTCGAAGGGAGGAGATGAATGTCAAGCTTCAGTAGACCGGGTGGCGTCAGCCGAGGCCATGGAAAGGAGAAGAATTAACCGGACAATAACTCATTTCTTTGAAGAGACCAAGCGCTCGTTTAGGTCTCGAAAATTCAAAGGTCGCACAATGAAGAATATGTTGATTCTATATCAAACCTCTACATATGTGCCTTTGCCGTCTGCATCGGTCTACGTTTCCGCCCTGCGGCTCCTTTGGCCGAAATCGCCCTTCACTCATATCCGGCTTCGTGAAAGAAGTCGACAACCACCGAATGGAACCTTCCGATGTCCGACTTGAACGATGCGGTGACTTCACTCTTCCGAAGGGATCGAGGTTGATGATCATATCTCGATGGGGAAGGCCCGGCCGACGTGAATATTGCTGATATTGCCGGGTCAAAATCTCAACCGAAGTTCGGGTTCGATCAAAAGTCGCGCAAAGGGGACCTCGTGACGAAAGCAAAGTGTACCTCTGGCGAGCATCTTGGACTCAACCATCTTTGAAGGAGTTGTTGCTGAGGGGGCCGAGCATGATTTGTTCGACATTTCTCTTCCGTCCACCCCCAACTATGAATTTGCTCCTTAGTATAATTCTTACTTTGCCGAACATATGTTGTGTAATTTTTGTCTTCTTCATTTTTTGCTCTAAGCAGTTCTGGCTCTATACTTGTATAATTTTTTTTGCTTTTTATTTTGTTCGAACAACTTGAAACCGAATGGTTGAATTTTGCACATCAAATAGTTTCCTCTAACCTGATCGTTGAGGATGAATGTTGTTGTTGATGAATGATTGATACTTGTGTTGCTTGATGTTTGCTTTGTTGCTTTCTAGTTTATGCCTATTTTCTTCTGAATGAATTCGAACATTGGGTTTGCCTATGCCCGCTCCTGACTTCTTTCATTTTTGATTGTCTTATTGACGTTGCAATCGGTTGATCGCCTTATTTAGGGCGCGACCGGATGGGTTACTTTATGAACCCCCTTTCTTGGTTCACGATCGTCTTATTTAGGTGCGATCACTTCGCATTAGGGCCGCCTTATTTAGTCATGCGACCCGCATCGTCACCTACTGCGCTCTGAATTATCTGTAAGCACGAGTAATCTTTTCGCGATCACGTACCCATTACTCGCTTTTGTCGCAGGAATCGAGTACTAACGCGTTCGTCGGTGAATATAGACTTGGGCTCGTTCGTTTTTGTTCGGGCCGTCCGCTTAGGCGCGACCTCAAATAGGCTTCAACTAGAAAATCTTAGCGAACAAAAAATATTCTTTTCGCAACACGTTGTATTCTATTACAACCTTTTACATTTGAAGAAGACTATCTATTACACAACTATAGACATCGGACTATGGTTTTGAATTTAAACCTTGTCTTGAGTAGACACTGAATGGCCTCATTTTGTCCGGCGGAATTGATGTTGACAAGCATGTGGCACATCATCATGTCTACCCTTCTTTAATAACATGCTGGCGGAAGAAGATAAGCTTTTGTCCGCCGTGGACCAAGTTGTGGCGATATATGCGCCGTCGGACATGAGCACGTATGGCTTAGCCGCTTTGCTACGCTTATATCAAATCTTGAAGAAAATCTTATTTCGCGACTATTCCGTCTCGGGTAGATGCTCGAGCATCGGCGTCCAGCGATGTTGCCGAAGCGACACTACGACATCCTCTCTCGGAGAGATTTTGGGACGACAGGACTAGTGATTACTATCGCGATAAGCGGTGAGTAACGCGAGCTGGCAACCATGGCTCGCCGAAGCATCTTGAGTCCATAGCGAGCTTCAACCGTGCTCTCTGAGTGTCGTATGGGGTATAAATCTGCACCAAGGCCAGATGCTCCATTAAATGAGAATGATAGGGAATTAGTCTTTGGATTCTTCGCCCGGGAGATATCTTGAACGCCAACTTTCTTCGATAACCGTAGTATTTTTTCTTTTTCTTTCTTCATCTGTTTTTCTACTTTTTTAGCTATCAATATGCCTCTATTTATAAAACTATCCCAAGCTAGTCTTTGGCATAGCTAGTTCTGTCTTACGGCCCTCTTCTTTTTTGCTCCTCCTTTTGACATCCGTTTCGGCTTTTTGTCGACTCTTGTTCAAAGATCGATTTCGTTCTTTCTTGGTTGCCACCACTTTTTGTCAATTCGTTCGACACGCTTATCTTGTCTTTTCGATAGTCGGCCAGCATTTCTTTCTAGAAGATATGTATCGAACACAATGTGTTCTTCCGCGGGAGATTGTCTGCTTCGTCTTAATTGAATGGCCGATTATGTTCGCCACTTTGCTTGTTTCACCACGTTGGCAATTTTGTTCGCCAACTATGCTCGCTTTTTCTTGTGTGGATGATTATGTTCGCCAACTGCTTTCAGAATTTGTGTATTGACTTTGTTGGCCGAAAATGCTCGTCATTATTGATAATATTTTTTTTCAAATTTGGCGATTCCACGAAAAGGACAATGGGACTCCATTCGTGTCTTCTAAATCATACGCCCCATTTAGCGAAAACGCTCAGAACTCCGAAAAGACCTTCCCATGCTCGGATTTAACACACCACCTCGATACCCCTATTGCTCGTCTTAAGACCGGCTCGCCTACATTGAACTCAAGGTGTTCGGACTTTGGAGTTATAGAACTTTTCCGATTTCTTTTTGTACATGGCATTCCCTGAAATCATTTTCCGATTCTTCTTCTTCTTCTTGGTTCGCGACTCGTGGGTAGCGCTCGTCATTGATGTTTCTCCAAAAGTCATTGTTCGATGACTGGAATCTTGATTGGTGTTATAATGGCTTTTCAACAAAATGCCAGTGGCAAGGGGTCTCAAAGCTTGATGTTCAAAGTTGTTCGATAGGCCCATAATATTTGAGGGTATGCTTGATAATTTTATTAACTGCTTCAACTTGTCCGTTTGACTGGGGATAATACTGAGTTGAATAATGCTTCTTTATGCCCCAAATGAGCACAATGTTGGAATTCACTCCCATCTAACTGTTTGCCGATTATCCGTTACTAATGAGTAGGGGAAGCCCAAACGATAAATGATATTTTTTCAAACAAAGTTCCACATTCTTTGTTTGGTGATTTTGATAATGGCTTTGCTCCCGCCCACTTGGTATAATAGTCAACCAAGAACCACAACATATTTTACTCCCGACGTGCGAAGAGGGAAATGGGTCGATCAAATCGATCCCCCATTTAGCAAATGGCCATGGGCTATAAACCCACAATTCAATTCTTGGTGGGCTATGAATAAATTGGGGCATGTACGACATGACTTGTGACACGCCACAGCATACAGCGAAGTCTTTTTTAGTGGTTGGCCAATAATAACCTTGTGCGATTATTTTATGTGCGGGATCGAGCCTAATTGTATGATTTCAAGATACTCCATCATGGATTTGCTCGTAAGTACACGACCCTCTTGGGAGTAATACACTTCAATAGTGGAAGTGAGAAGCTTCTTTTGTACAAATTTCGTCTATGATAGTATTATAAGCGGCATTTATATCGGGGAGAGTAGCTTGTGCCTTATTCTCGCGAGAAATACCTTTTTGCTAACTCGGGATTGAGTCATCAAGTTTCACATTCACTGCATTACATCGGCTTGACCATAACTCGAGGCTGATGGCGAACAAGTTGTAACGACCACAATGTCGATTTATGTTGAGTCACTCCATACGCTGTTGCCAGCGTGCCAAAAGCATCGGCGAGCTAATTACCTAATCGCGGGTAATTGTTCTATGAAAACTTGTTAAAATGCCGAGCAACTCTTTTTGCTAATTCGTCGATATTGTGCCATCTGTTCTCCTCGGGCCTCGTACTACTTTGTTACTTGGTACACGATTATCCGAGAATCGTTGTAAATCATCAACCTCTGAATTCCCATTGTCATAGCCATACGAAGTCCAATGATCAAAGCTTTTCGGCCATTATTTGTGGTGGGAATCAAAAGCGGATGTTTGTTAGAATGTTTTTTCTAGTTGGGTTGATGAGAACTACGCTTTTGCTCCGGCTCTTGAACTTGTTGATGAGCCATCAGCGTCGACATATGCCATGGTTGGTCGATGGCTTTTTCGGGCATTTGTGGATATGTCAACTCGACCATAAAATCGGCCATAAGCTTGGCCCTTTTTCTTGTTCGGCGGGGATGACGTAATATAAATTAATCTAACTCCACCCACTTCGAGTAATGTCTGCTGCGATATCGGTTGGTGGAGGACTTAGAATGGGAATGTGGTCAAGATTACCTCGGTGATCGAAAAAAATATGGTCTGATTTTTTGAACACTCATTCTGACTTTATATGCTAATTTTTCGATTGGAGAATGCGGTGAACTAACTGAGCACTTGGTTTACATAGTAAAGCGGAAAGTGTGGCGTCCTTTCCTTTCGTCGACGAGCACAAGATCGATTGCATGTTGGGATCAGCAAGATCTGAGATAGAGTTGTTACGCTCGACGGAGCAGAGCGATGTCTCGAGTATCGCAAGTCTTCGCTTCAATGATTGAATGCATTTTGGCAATGCTCGGTCCATCGAATTTCCCTTTCTTTAATGCATCAAAGAAATGTTTGCATTTGTCCCCGCCGATGATATAAACCGACTTACTAAGCTAAACGTCCGGTTAACTTTTGGACCTCTTTCACACTCCTCGGGGCCTGATATATCGAGCATGGCTTGAATCTTTGATGGGTTAAACCCGATCCCCTGGCCGTGACCATATGTCCAGAGGAATTTTCCCTGAGTGAACCCCAAAGTCGCATTTCTTTGATTTAACTTCATGTTGTACTCCTCGAGTATATCAAACGTTTGTCGAGGTGGGTGATGTGGTCTTCCTTGTGTTCGCTCTTTTTACCACAATATCATCAATATATACCTCAATTGTTCGCCTATGTGTTCTTCCGAACATTTTGTTCACCAAACGTTGATATGTTGCTCCGCATTCTTTAATCCGAATGGGTGCGTTGCAAAAAGACATATTCTTTTCACTTTGCGCAGAATCTTTAGGTTCTTTTTGATCGTCCGGGATGCATGAGTATTTGGTGATAACCGGCCGAATGCATCCATGAATCATCATGAGCTCACGGCTCAACAGATTATCGACCAAAAATCAATATGCGGCATCGGGGAAGTTATCTTTCGGGCATGCTTTGTTTAAATCAGTGAAGTCAATACATAGTCTCCAAGATCCATTAGACTTGCGAATGAGCACAGGGTTCGCAAGCCATCTTGGGCACTTCACTTCTCGAATCAGTTTATTGTCGAGCAACTTTTTGATTTCACTATTCATGGCCGCATATTTTCTCCGGTGAACTTTCGCTTACGGATTCTTGGAGTTTGTATTGGATCAAGGTTGAGGGAGTGACATGCATGTGTTGGATCAATGCCAACCATGTCCTCGTGCGACCATGCGAACACATCCAAGTTTGCTTGAAGATAAGCAATCATTTCTGTTTGAATTGGTTCAGGTAATTCCGAACCAATGAACACTTCTAACTCAGGTTTGTTCGGGTCGATGTTGATAGACTCCAGTTATTCGACAGGTGTTGCTCGCTTTCTTTTTTGTTTCCACCGAGGATCTTGGATCGACCCCCGGTGTTCGTCATCAACCTCCATCGACCCCCGGTGTTCGTCATCAACCTCCATAGGTTCAAAACCTATGCGAGGTTCTAGGTCCGGTTGCTCGTTTGGTGGATCAATATTCATTAGATCTGGGAGATCCGGAACATAAGTTTCCATCCTGGACCCTGTGTTCGCAGGTTGTGTGTTCGCACAGGGTGGTGTGTTCATCAAACTTGTGCTCATCAAATTTATGTTCGTCAAAGATGTGTTCGAACATTTTGGCAACATATTTGCCTGTTGGCTTGACTCTCCGATCTCCCATGTCTGCTCCATCATGTTAACGATATTTTGCTTTTCTGGAGCGCATGATAGAAAACAATCTCGAGCTTTCTTCTGATCTCCTTTTACGCTACCCGTTCCATCTTGTGTTGGAAATTTAACAAGAGTAATATCGTAGAACAAAGCCGCTTTAAATTCACGAATAAACGGGCGTACCTAGGAACCGATTATAAGTAGGCGACATCGGCGATTACAAAATCTAGCATTCTAGTTCGTCGGATCTCCGAATTTAGAGTTGATTCTAACTCGACTCCTAACCTAATCATACCATAGGGTCTGGTTATAGATTCCCCAAAACCCATAATGGTATGATCACATGGTTCAATATAACTGCTCAAGTCCCCAACTTGCTTTTCCATTTGGTGCAAGGTGTTCGACGAACAAAATGTTAGATACGCCTCCCAGATCAACCGAGGTGCACCTTCAACCCGAGGAGACGAGCACTAATGGTTAAGGAGTCATTGTGGGGAGTTATTATACCGTCGAGATCGTCTTCTGAGAACATAATTTGGTGAGAGGGTGGCGTCTTTAGATGATGTGCTCGCCACCTTCACCGATGGATGCTTTGCATGGGCGATCTCCATCTTCATTTCTTCGTCATTCGATAATGTTGGTGCACCGTAACATCCACCAATGGACCATATTCGGGACGTATCATGTGAATCTCTTGACTTTTCGACCTCTACCCACAAATAAGATGCCCTCTTTTGGGTAATTAGGACCTCTGACGTGATTCTTGGGATCAGCATCCGATGTTTGTTCGACTTTTACGCTTACCCCGATCTTACATTTTCTTTCTGTTCGAGAGTCTCGCTTTCCCGCTTTTTTTAAGAACTGGGTAAGACGATTATCTTCAGATAGGTTCGAGTTGGCCAAGTAAATCGCGACAATCTTCTCAGATTGTGCCGATGTACTCGTGATAATTACAATATTTGGAAGCATTAAGCGATGCTTGTCCATTATGATTCTTCTCGGCTTTATCCAACATATCCCGATCTTTGATCGGTTAAAAATAATTTCATAAACGCCCAAAAGACCGTAGAGGGAGGTTTTGTTCTCGCTCTTTCTTCAATGGTTTGAAAGAGCCCGGGTTTGTACCCCTCATTCATCACTTTCTTGCCAAAAACTCTTTAGTCGCTTCATCTAATCGTGATCGGGCGAAAGCAAATCTTGATGGCTATGATTTTAGCGCCATTCCTGTCTCGAATATGTGTTCGCGGTCTTGGTGCATGGCCTTCCACATGTCAAGATTCAAGGTCGGGCCCCACCCGCGAGGATCTTAGCATCCTCTCAACCGGGGCCCCATCATACAAACATTTATCAAATCTTTTCGATGTATGCTCGTCGACTCACCTCTTAGTTGGGAAAAATGCGCCATTTTTGTTTTAAGGCCGGGGCAGCACACATGGATGAGAAATGGGACAGAATTGTTGTCCCCAATTGAGCGAAAAGATGTGATGGACGCAGCGGCAAAGTAGAGAACCATCTATGTGTCCCCGATCACCCCAAAGTCATGGGAAATGATCAACACCTTGCGTTGGCGTCCGCGGCACCCATCGATCATAAAAGTCCGAGTATTTTGCCGAGATGGACATGTGGGTCGAACTAAAGATCGAACATAGGTAATCGTGGTCGGGTCTTCGCCACTTTCTCTTGTATTTCGCCTCCATGATCGCCCGGTGATAGTGGCGGCAGGTATTGTGTCACTTGGGGTGGCCTTTTGGTCGCAGACCATTCGACTGTAAACCTCAACGGCTTTTCTGCATTTAGTAAATTTTTATTGGAACTGACGGACTTGGATCGGAAATTTGTTTCCCATCATGAGGACCCGATGGGTCATGCTCGTGATGGGGGCAGTCCCTTTCCTGTTCGTGCCACTACCTGTCGATGATGGATAAAGACAATTTGTTCCCACTTGATTTTTGTTTCGCATCGCGGATGATCATGATGATCCGAATGTCTTGGGCATGTTTATTAGTTGTTCCTTTTCACGGATCACATCGCCTATTGTTGCCGGACATTCGGTCATTGGCGGAGAGCCTCAAACGATCAACGCTGATGGTCTAACCTTGAGGCTATTCGTCATCGGACGATCATCGCCTTTTTTATTAGCCAGCGGCAGCCTTTCTTTTTTTTTAACTTGCTCACTATCGGTGTATCGAAGTCGATCTTCATCATCTTGAGTTTTCAACTTGGCTAACTCTTTTTCCCCCCCCTCTCTTTTCAGAAGAAGAAAGCGATGGCTTTTTGTTAGGCCACGGATCATTGGCAATATCCTCAAGATTGATGGTCTCCATTGTTTGATCTTTTTGAAAGGCCGAGCCTTCTTTTCCTTTTCGGGCGAGGTCGACTTTGTCCCCGACCTCTCTTTTGTGTGTTCCTAGATTGAGGCATTATATTTTTTTTTGCCTCGGCTAACTACGGGTTTGTGTATGGGTTGGTTTTTTGGTACCCTCATTCTAGCGCCAATTTGTTCGCAAGTCGTTTTACTTGAGAATAATATGTGGCTGATTCGATGACAACTCACAAACAAAATATGCACGTGTAAAATATATCGTAAATAAGAAGAATTTGTTGACCGGGTTTCAAGAGATGACTACTGGGGGCATATTGCCGGGGATGTAGTATTGCGAGTTTTACACGTGACAATATTGGATACATCTCATGAAGATGCATCATTATGGATGAAGATGATTTGGAGAGTTGATATATGAGTCTTTGGGGTTTTTGTATGCATGGGTAATCTCGAATTTTAAATACCTCACCTCCGGGAAATTTCTGAACGTATTTTGTGAACCCTTATCTTCTTGTTTTTTCTTCTATTTATAGTACTCCGACAAGCATGAGTTGGTTTGGCAGGCATGAACTGGAGGCTTCGGGCCATGCAAGAATCATGTAATGCAAATAACGCGTTCCAACCGTCTTCCTAGTTGATCTTTGCTCTTTGCTTTTCGATAAAAAGCACTCTTTTTGGTCGTCCAAATCGGACTTTTTGCTTTTGGATGCTTTGTTAAGCCTTTATCCATATGTCGATTTTATCTTTAGGATATCGTCCTCCTCGAAAGCATACCAAGCCCTCGAGGATGTCGACCTCAGTCATCTCGAGTCTTCAGGATATTTCGAGACCTCAGATGTCCGAAAGAACGAGCATAATCGACTCATGATGATGTCGAAGTCTTCAGATATCTCGAAAGTGTCGAGTATACCGCCCCTTCATGAAGATGTCGGAAGTCTTCGTGATATCCGAAAGTGTCAAGATAATCGACCTTTCAGATGTCCGAAAGATTCGGGTTGTCCGAGTCCCGGACTTGACTTCAAATTTTATTTGATTCCTTTTTTCCTGATTTCATAAGTAGGTATGTTCGCTTGATTTGACAAAGGGCGAGCTGGTCGAACAAACTTGTTTGGTCGGCGAGCGGAGAGCACACTTGTCCATCGAAAGCATGATTATTTTAATAAATATTACACATGTCTTTTTTTACGTGCTCGATTACACCGAATAATTATATTGAACACAACAGTTTAACAAAGGTCCGCTTTTCGTTAACCTGGCTCTTGCAAGCTACAAAATCTATTTTTGGTACCAAAATTGTGAATTTAGTTAAATGGTGGGACCAAAATTGATGAAAAGAATCTTACGTGACTAGTCGGACAGAATTGGGACTAAATTGAAAATATATCGTGGTTGGTGGAACCAAAAGTGCAAAAAACTCAAAGAAAAGTAGCAAAATGTATCTAGATTGGTAGAATATCTTCAACAAAATACAATAATTGAAGACAAAATTTATACATTGGTTACAAAGGAAGAAAGTACAAAGACTCAAACTGCAACTGCAACTGTGTACAACACAAACAGAATTTCAATCTGAATTAGTAAAAACACAAAATTGATACCCCAAAAAAAAAAATACCAACAAACCTTTTATTTACCTAATTAGGTATCTGAAACTGCAACTTATCAAGATTTTCCATGTCACAAAATCAAAATCCTACATAGGACTTGAGCCCAAAAACCCCAACCTATTTGCCAAAACATTCACGTCTTCCCCTCGCCCAATCCCAGTTCATCAAACCCCTCATTCAAAAGCTCCTCCCAAAACCCATCGTCGAGCTCCTTATCATAAACCCCGTCCCAATCCTCCAGTTTCGCCCTCCCAATCCTCTGCATTTCCAACGCGAGCGCCTCAAGCTCCGATACTTCCATCGGCTCAATTTTAACCCTATTCCCAATTCCCCCCCTGCTCGACTCTCCAGCTTTAATCGGCCTTCTTCGTTTCTTCGTCATAACATCCTCGATTTCTTTCCTCTTCTCATTCTGCTGAACCAACTGATGAATAAACTCGGGATTCTGCATCGCCCTAGCTAAGAAACTCATCATTTGCTGCTGTTTCCTCTCTGTCCCTTGCAACCTAATCTCCATTTGCTGTAAATAAGCTCTGGTATTCATCTGCTGCTGTCTTAGCTTAACTAGTTCCATAAACAACACCTGTTTATCCCTCCTTAAACTGTCGATTTCCGCGTCCAATCCGAATCTCCCCACTTCGACACAAGGACCGACAGCTCGTTGAGAAGGAAAGGCTTGAACTTGAAGAGTGTTAGTCGTCTTTCTTCTGCGAATGTTGCGGAGAAGGTGCTTTTGGCCCTTGATAAACGCCTCGTTCGCGAACTCCCATTTATCCGGATCGATCTTTCTAAAACCCTGCATCAATTAAAGTCCATTTTTGGAGTGAAATTCTGTTTTGGAGGGGGTATAAATACCTTTTGGTGATGGGGGGTTTGATACACATTCTGAAAGCTTCATCATCTTGTAGAATTTGTCAGTATATCATCTTCATTGTTGAATCTTTTGACTTTCAGTGAATCTTTAGAGAACCTTTAGGAAGATGAACAAGTTTGTGTGAACGGATAACAGTATATTCGATTTTTATGCGCAATTTAATTACTAGAGTGAGTTGGGTTTTTTTTTTTGTTTCTGCAGATTGTAAGGGCTCGGGCAATACTAGTAATCAAGAACGAATAAGGAATTTACTCGCACCAATCCAAGTTTTGCCAGTTTCTAATTTCAGAAGTATGTTCTCAAGGAGAAGTATCGAAACTTCCGCTGATACTTTTATGCATAATCACTGATACTGTTTACTTTTACTGATACTTTACAGATGATACTTCATACTTCTCCTTAAGATATGTCAAGATTTTCCGAGCTATATTCTAAGAGTCAATCTCCGGTGAAACTTGTTTACAGTACGAAATTAATACCATCAAACTTATAAACTAATATCTTAACACTTATTAACTGATACCATAACATTTATAAATTAATACCACGCCATTTATGTGTGTGTATATGTTACAATATCAGTTTATAAAGATAATGGTATCAGTAATTGAATGTTAAGGTATTAGTGCGGATAACAAGTTTCATTGGAGAGTTTGTCCTAAAATCAAATAGCCCTCTTTTTTCTTTTCCAATTATCAAAGAAAATCAATTTAATTCCTTTCAATTCTGCAGAGGTCCAACACAAACTAAGAAATTGAAACACAAACAGCAACAAATTATTGAAAACAAACACATGAAAAATTAAAGATAATAACCACTTACATAAGTGTTGAGCTGCCTGACAAAGCTTGAGAAATTATTATGCTTAAAATATTTGGGAAGAACAGAGGTGGAAAACGCATGTGGGTCCCAAACAACAAAGCTTTGACCTGCCCTGCTCCAAGAAACAACATGATCACTACTCAAATCATCCACCATATCGAAAGTCTTCGTCAGGAACGGCGGTGGGCCCATCTCGTGGAGGCCCTCCACCGGCCGCGGCGGCGCCTCCGCGTCACCTGAAAATGAGGATTCTATTGAATATACTTCTTCTTTAACTTGAACTTGAAAAACTCGCTCCATTGTTGGTTAAAAGGGGGAAATGTAGGGTTTACAAGGATGAAGAAAATGGGATTCAAGAAAACAGGGGAGTGAAGAAGAATCCTTGTAGCGAGCATGAATTTGGGCGATTTTGAGTTGCTATTTTGAGAAATTGGGGGCGGAAGGGAGGGTTTCCGGATTGGGAAAGTGGTTTTTGCGGTTGGAGAAAGTCTTGAAGTGTGAAAGGGGGAGGGGGAGGGGGGGGATGGAGAGGGGTAGAGTTGTTTATGTATGTGGGAGTGGAAAGAGAAGGAAGATATTTATGGAGGAAAGTTCTAGAAATGTTGAAAGGTTTTTGGGTGAAGGTTCTACTTCTACTGTATTTCTTGGAATATTTTATAGTGCAAGTTGGAGTGGAAAGTTCTGGAAGGGGGATGCAAGAAGGTATGGGCATGAATTAGAATAGTGGTGTTTTTTGGATTAGATTATTAAATTCACGAGGAGTGATTGGTGGATCGGGATGGCCCACTTAATGTTTGGGTGACATCAATTATATGTTTATAACACCAATTTGTAAAAAAAAATTAGCGTGTTTGCAAAAAAAATTATACTTTTTGAAGAAAGGTCAGTGGTTTTTTTTTTTATCATGCAAAAAGAAATTTATTATACACAATTGGAGAAAATGAACACTTCAACCCGTACAAAGTTTAAGAGTTTTGAAAAACAAATACAAATCACAGGAATACAACTAAAACGACTTCAATTCGACTTCAATACCTAAATCATATCCTAGGATCTTTCAACCAAACTCCAAAACTCTTATTTCCATCTAGCACATTCTTTGTCACGAACCACGACCATACATTTGTCTTAATTTCTTGTGTAACTTTGGGACAATTTGGATTTATCTCATTGAAAACTCGATCATTTCTTGCCTTCCAGATTGTCCAAATAATACATGTCCACAAAGAGGCTGATTTTCGTCCTTTTGAATCCAAGTCGAAAAAATCACCATGTTGAAGAAAATTGCGAATATGATCGGAATGTGGAACCATACGTAATTTACTCCAAGCATAGCAATCATTCCAAATCTTACGTGCAAACTCACAATTAAAAAACAGATGTTGTGGTTATGAAAAAATAAATGCAATTAAAGGGATTTTGAAATTATAAATGTTATTAGTGCTAGCTCCGCGAACTTTACAGATATAAATAATTTTTTTATATAAATATAAAAAAAAATAGTCGTTTATTATTTTTTATGGTCAAATAATTTATAATTCACAAAATATTGAAAATGACAATGTAAATAAAATATGCAAAATATAATTTTATATGTGATTTTACTTGATTACTATGGTAAAAAACAAATGAATTCACAAATTTAAATTTTAAAAAAAATCTCTAATTACAAATTTTGAAAAATTTCTATGGAAAAAACATCTGTTGTACATTTACAAGATCTCACATCCTAACCGAGACACAAAATTTTCAATTTTCTTTTACTTTTAACTATAGAGATTATACTATATAATTGTCGGTGTGAGAAAATCTAATTGGGATGATACAAGATTACAATCGAAAGAGATTGACCCTCCCTTTTATTTATCGTTATCTGAAAATATAATAGGATTGTACTAGGACAATGTTCTATTTTTAAAAAGTTTCAACACTATAATATATATTGGTTGCGACTACCCGTATTTTTTATTAAATCACCCTTACGTGAGAAATAAGAGTTGCAGAGACTCGAAACAAAGTCACAAAAGTCTCTTCATATATATTTAATCTCTATTCTAAAATAGCATTTTTCAGCTTTAATGCGCGTTCACGCCGGATCGGGAAGTGTAATCTGGGATCGACGCTTTTAACTTTAATTTAAAAAGGGGTGAGTGTTAATTGTATTAAATTATACTGCCTCAATGCGTTATCGCCTCATCATATGAGTTTTTATCTTCTAAAATGTATGGTTTAAAATGAGAGATATATTTAGTATTTAATCACAAATTTTCCCTAATATATTTTTTAGAAAAAGTTGTGGAGATGAAAACCTTATTTAAAGAATATGTCTACATCAAATACTATGCATCTTCTGCATTGGTCCTACCTTATTTTGATTCGACTCTGCAAGTTAATGTGCGAGAGCCAGCACATGTAATTTTCTATTATAAATCAGTATATTTCATTTTTATGCTACACATGCCATGTAAGTTTATTTTAGCCTTTCGCTTCGCAGCCAAAGCAAAAAAAAACGAGACATACCCAAGGGCATAGTCAAGTTGGTAAGGTTTGTGGTGATGTAGGGAGAAATCCGCCAAGAACTTGAGTGCTCGAATTCGTGTGGACAAATTCTCCGTTGAAATGATATGGAGGTCATCGCAGGGATGAATCGTGCCGTTTTCTCCCACAAATATCTGCCACTTGGGCACATCCTTCGATTTACAACCCGCCCGATCAAATTTAATTAAGACGGGAGGGAGTTTCGTCTTCCTAAAAAAAAAGAAAAAAGACACGTCTTACTTTTTGATGTACACGTGTCCTTCATACATAGAGGTTTTTTTCTTATAAAAAAATGCACAAGTTCAGCCATACTGTTTACATCACGCCTTAAGCAATTCAACTGATCATCTGATTCATACTGCAAATTTGATCAATTTGTACGCAACCTCTCTATGGCGACGTGGTATATACACTAGGATCGTCAAATTCAGTTGTCGAATACGATTCAACAATATTTCCTCCGCCGACTGCTAATTGGGAATCTAATTGCACAGTTAGACGACAATATCTAAAATGGTGTTACAAACTTAAATAAAATGTGGCAAGAATTGAATTAATGGTGGTACATGCTTAAATAAAATGTGGTACGTGGTGAATTAATAGTGATACGAACTTAAATAAAATGTGGTATGTGATAAATTAATAGTGGTACGAGCTTCAATAAAATGTGAAACATGTGAAAAAATGGTGAGATGTTTAAATAAAATGTGCAGACGAGGTGAATTAATAGTGGTATGACCTCAATAATGTGTAGTACGAGTAAATTAATGGTGATACGCCCTTAATAAAGTGTAGTATGAGTTGAATTAATGGTAGTATGAGCTTAATAAAATGTGGTGCGAGATGGTACGAGTTGAATTAATGTTTGAATATGGTGTAGTATTAGAGTGTTGAATTGGACATGAGAGAGAAAGTTGTTCTAATTTTTTTGAAAAAAAATCATGATATTTTTTAAGAATACTTTTGTTTTTTTTCTTCTATTTTATTTAATTCTTTTAGTTAATCAAATAGGGGTATAAAAGTCTAAATAATAATTACTTTTGGCTAGAGAAGAACAAATTGAATTTTAATGACATTAAAAGAATATTTACTTTTACATTTGAATATTTATAATTTTACCCCATTATATTAAAATAATATATATGTATATATATATTAAAATATTTTTACCACTAATTATTATTACTACTATTTATGTAACATTTTTAAAAATACAAAACAAGGCTAGAAATAGGTTCTTCTGGTTCTCTTTCACTGCAGCTAGGAGGACCGTGTATATAACATTGTATATTAATAAAAAGAAAAACTAATATTAATTAATTTTATTGAATATTAATAATATTTGGCTAAGTCTTATATGCACCAAATGCACTACACATTTTATAGTGTATTTTACAAATATACAACTTGTTATATTAAATATGCATGAAATTTATTTACACAGAAACGAGTAATTATTAATATGAAATTCAAATTGCATGTTTCAGTGTATTGTATTAACTTTCCAAGATTTTTAGAATTTTATTGTTTTTGTATTGAAATACAATTGAACTCTTGGAAAGTTCGAGAAATCTTGGAAAGTGTTTGGATGAAGGTTCGATTGTATTTCTTGCAATATTTTATAGTGCAAGTTGGAGTGGAAAGTCTTGGAAAGTTTTTGGATGAAAGTTCTATTGTATCTCTTGTAATATTTTATAGTGCAAGTTGGAGTGGAAAGTTCTGGAAGGGGGATGCAAGAAGGTATGGGTATGAATAAGAATAGTCGTGTTTTTGGATAAGATTATTCAATCCACGAGGAGCGATCGGTGGATTGGGATGACCCACTTAATATTTGGGCAACATTAATGACCCTTTCAATTATTAATATAAAAAAATAAATACATAATTTAATATAAATAAATTATATTTTTTAATATAATAAATTATATAGTTTTAAAATATATTTATGAGTGTACAATGCAATTGAATATATATAAAACACTTACTACTAAAATTCTCTTAATAAAATTTAATGCTTGTGTATTAATAACATTAAATGCTTTATCTTTTTCAAAACAATGCACATAAATATAAATGTATACTTTCTCCTATTCAAAATATAATATATTTTGGACTTTTGCACATTTATTAATAAAGAAAAATTATACCAAAATTAGTCTTATTTAATGATAAATTATTGTTGGTCCAGTGCAAAACAGTATTCTGGCGTGTATAGGGAGAAATACACGTGTGTTTGTGTTTTTAAAAACTTTTTTCATCGAGGTCGACTTGGGTCGAGGTTGTCCGATGATTTGGTCTGAGAAGCACAAATCGCGCTCGAGTCAAAGTCTCATCGAGATGTGATCCCGAAATTTCTTTTTAAACCCTCGATAATCCCAACCGAGTCCTCGAGTTTGAGAGATCCTCGAGTTGCTTGGATCGATAACTAACTTCATCAACCCTCGGAAGAGTAAGTTAGGTTTGGTAACTATCATTTCTAGCTACTCGGTGTCTTGGAATGATTGGCTTTACTTTATACTCGTTTTAAGCTTTCACGAAAAAACCTTCCTTTGAATGGAATAGTGATTAGGTGTGATTCAATTTATATGCAACTTCAAATTGGATTGATTATTTGAAATATCGGTGAAAATATGCTTTCAAAACTTCGGTGATGCAACGGATAAATCAACAAAAGCGAAAGCAAAAGAACACATCAATTTATAGTGGTTCGGAGACTTCGAAGCTCCACGTCCACTCTCCCGATCTCTTGAGGAGAAATTCACTAATCACTTCTTTTGAGCTTTCGACTATCACGTAGTTTACTAACTCAAATTACGAGTTTTTTTGACTACCTCTGTAGTTTACTTACTCAGCCGACCTTGAGCTTTTCGACTACCTCGTATTTTTTACTTACTCAACTCACACAAAGCTTCAGACTACTGCCACAAGTAGCTTACTAACTAACCTGCAGAGCTTTCCGACTACCTCTAGTAGTTTACTCCTCTTTACAACTCCAATCTCATTAACAATCACCTCAAACTACCTTCTAAAGGGTTTGAGGTTTCTTGAATTGGTTTCAACTAGAATGAGATATCTTTACAATAAAGAACAATCTGAAAAGCTAGGATATCTCGACTAAGCTTTGGATATATCTTATCAAGCTAGGCTTAGTTTAATGAGCTCTCTTCAATATAAAGCACTTGGGAAATTTTGGGTTTTCGATTGCTTCAACTTCTAATAATAAGTTTGAGCTCTTGAGTTGCTTTAAATTTCCCGTAACCTTACAATGTAGAAGGTCACAAGTATTTATAGGCATACACCAAGGTCACTCTTAAAAAACTATCCGTTGGAGAGATAGCTCTGAGAGTTTCCTCTTATGGTGTGTGAGAAACGACTATATTTAGGGTTTGACACTCCCTAACATGTTTTAGGCAATAGCCTTTCATGTAGCCGGTCTTCACTTTTTGCAGTCTGGAACTTTGTACTTCTGACATCTTTTTCAGCGACACATCCTTTATCGATTAATAAATTATGGTGCGATCTTTGTCTTCCTCTTTTTTGACTTTTGTCTCGGTTAAAGGTAGACAACTTCAGCGGCTCTTTTGGTTATAATCTACAGGTGATATAACCTTAACAATACTTTGTCTTAGTTCCTTTTATGCAAGACTTTGAATGTTATGGGCAATATCTAACTTTCTAAGGAATCGCGATTTTTACCGATGTGCGTCTTGAGATAGATATGTTGATGCCTCGGAACATTCGAGGTTTATCTTGAGCATTGAGACATTCGCCCCGACTCTTGATAATTCTGTGCCTTGATATTCTTGATCTTGATTCTTGATCTTACATCTTACGTGTCTTGAGTCTTGAGTCTTGAAGTCTTCAGGTCTTCCCGGAGTCTTTAGGGTCTTAGGGTCTTGGGGTCTTGTGGTCTTCTGAGATGTCTTGGTGATATCTTGAGGTCTTCATCTTTGAGTCTTGAGTTCTTGATTTTCATCGAAGTCTTGATATCTTAGTTTCATACTGAGTCTTCAGTATCTCAGTTTCTCACTGAGACTTCGGTATCTCAGTTTCATACTGAGTCTTCAGTTTCTTCGTTTACATGAACCACGAAACTTGATTTCATCTCGAAACTTCCGGTTTCTTCTTGAAACTTCTTGAGTTCTTGAGAATCTTGGATCTAACTTTGATCTATATCTCACGACTATACATTTTGCGGATAACATCCTGAATACTCTAAAATTGAATCCTGACTCAACTATCAAGATTATTATGAACATGTCATACTCAGGAGTTTTGGGATCTAATCAAAATCATATCTTTATTAAATTCATCTCCCAACAATTTTCCCATTTTTGATGATGCCAAAATCTATCTTGTTACAAACATACTTAACCTATACTCAGGTTTCAGTTTATCTTATTACAAGATTGGTTTTATTTTTAACAATTTCCCCCATAAATAATGAGTCTCTTAACAATTAATCTCCCAACAATTTCCATACAGAGATTCTCACAACAATTTCTTCAGTAATGAATCTCTCAAAGGATTCATCACCAAATACTTAATTTCTCAATCAATTAATCTCAGAGACAATCATTCAGGCATATCAAAATTAAAAGACATGTAAATAAGATAATGAGATATTATCTTTTGAGCATAAATGATAAGTTTTCATTGATGATAGGTAGACTGTTACAAGTTACAATGAATCTTATCAAACAAAATCAAAAAAGACAAAAAATATAAAAGATTACATTCATCTTCTGAGTCTTCATTTTGTTCTTCAGTTCAGCTCTTCAGTTCGGTTCTTCAGCTCTGCTCTTCCACCTCATCAGCAGGGACTTCTAGGTCGAACATTCTGTAATATCTCTTCTTCAGTGCATCTCTTTCTTTGATGATATCCGGATTGTTTCTGTCGATCTAACCTAAATCGAGTGGGCGTCGATCGAGATATTTCTCGAGAAATGGCTTTTCATTAACACAACCATTCTCCACTGTATGAGGGGGTACACATATGGACCAGGCGGTTATCCGCACCTTTCCTTTATCCGCTAGATTTATCCATCCTGGAGATATTTTGGATAGAAGGTCGGGGAGATGTCGATGAAAGCCTCATTCGGATCACGAGCTCTCCCTCTCCATTCTTTGAGCACATCATAGTAGAACCGAAGGTTCTCTTTGATTTTTCCCACGCATCGTTGAGCTGGATAGGCATCCACTTGTCAACGTCTGGCCATTCTATGCTTTTGTGCTCCTCTCCTCTTTGCTTGCGAACCTTTTGAACCCACTCCTTCTTTTACGCTCTTGACCTTCTTTTACGATCCGGTACACGAAGTAAAGCGGTACAACTTTTCTTCTTTGTTTGTCTGGAGTGTTTTGAGCGCTTCTAGTATTGAAGACTTTCTTTGGCTCGACTTGGAATCTTTAGTATCCAAAGATCGACTTTTCTCCCGGATCGGCTTAAAGCCTTTGCTCTTTTGCCCTCAGCTCTTCTATCACCCGCGACCTTTCTCTTGATGGGCAATTCAAAGACCTTTGGTTTGTCCCAATCCTTCCTCTACCACCGGTTTCCATAGCAACTTCTTGGCATTGTTTTTTATCGAAACTTTGAGTGTAGGCTGGCTTCTCCACCTCCTTGAATTCCGACTTCTCGGTGGCTTCAATCTCTTTCATGGCCGGCAAGTATATCTTCTTTTTCAAGATTTTAATAACCTTGCCCTTCGGAGTATGTTCCATAATTCCTCGAGATCACCTCGTGTCTTTCCTTCTTGGAACCATACCGCGTAGTTCTGAGAGAGTGTTGTGTCCATGTGATATTGCTCTTTCTTCGACACTCAAGACCTCCCCGCCATCCGATCTGCCTTTCTCCTCGAAGTGCAATTGGTTCTTCGCCCACGAGAACTCTTGAGACAGATGTGCAAATTGGCTTGAGAGAGCTTCCTTGAACATATCGTCTGGCTATCTTGGCCATGAGCATTGAGCTCATTTCCTCAACTGGCGTTCTTCACTAGCATATCATTCCTCTCAACCAACTTTGCTTCAAGAATTTGTATGCGCTCGATGCTTTTACTTGACTCTGCATTATTTCGACCTTGACCCCCCTCCATCTTGTTTTCTGCTTTTGCTTCCATGGAGGTCGGTTTATTCGTCATAGAGCTCATAAAGACCAACAGAAGAAGTACTCAATCCTTCAAACTTCGAGATTGGTTGGCTAAAACTTTCTCCATCCGAGCAATTTTGTTCAAGACGTTTAACAACCTTCTCCAATTTCTCCATCACTGGGTGAGATCAATCTCGGGAGCATTACCGATCTGGCATGCCTCTCCCGAGTTGGTTTTGTTTATCCGAGTCTCATCGAACTCGAAGCTTCGGTTTTGACCGAGGTTTCACCGAGCCAGGTGTCCACACGAGCCTCGATCGCATATCGAACATTACATTTAAAGGTATGAACGATTAAACTGGCGTAATTGTTAATTGTGCCAAAAAGTTACTTAGGCTAATGATCACCGAGGATGTTCAACGGCGACCGATCAACATCAGTTGAGTCTTTCTCCTTCGAGATTGACTCTCGTCATCCCCTTGTTGGTCCCCGTCCGAGATTTGTCAATGGAGCTCAGGCACCACTTTCAAAGCCGATTTTCTCCACCTTCCTCTTCATGGCTTCGTCAAAATGGGGAGATTTTCATAGGAGCTTGGTTTTGAACCACTCGAGAAGTCGGGTGAAAAGTTGTCTCCTCGTTCCGCAGTCTTCCCCCCAAGATGAAGCATGTTAAGCATCTGCGGAAGAGTTTGGTTGAGGATGTAGACTGGATTGACCTCATCGAGAAGAAGATGTCTTGGGGTCGGGGAATGATACCAAATTTCGAGGTGGCGGTCAAGAATGAACCGTTCCCCTTGCTTCGCCATTCGGTCTCGGCTTCTCCTTGCTTGAGCATGGGCTCTCGGAGTTCATTGGAAGAGATTGATCAATTTCACCACGGGAACTCTTCAAGTTCATCGACTCCGAGGCTCGCCAGCCTTCCGAGGTTTGGACAGTCCTCACCGATATGACTTGTTCGAGGTCCGAAATGGGCGCCTCGATGGGAATATCTGCTTGCTCGAGAACCGGAGGGGCATATCCTCGTGCAGAATCTGAGCATCTTCGCGGTCGAAAGACATATCCTAGGAGGAATCAACTTTCTCTCGAGGTCTCGAGGTCCTTGGAAAATTTCCCGAAAATTTGTTAAGCTCGGTGAAGTCTTCAAGAACCTCAGAGAAGACTTGCTCCTCGGTTTGATCTCAGGTTTTGAGATAGCTTCGAGCTAATACATAAAGACGGTGATTCGAGCGGTTTGGCTCTCAGTGAATTCAGTCTCACTTTCTCATCTTCATCGCGAGAACCACCATCCTTTAGGCTTTTGGAGCAAGTTTTTCCTTCTTCAATTTTCACATCGCTTCCTTCTTGGCTTCCAACAACACCTTCCCTCGACTTGTTGGGTTTTCCTTTGGCCATAGGGGTGATTCCACTTTCTTCTTCTTTCTTTCCTTGAAAGTCCTCTTCGCATGAGAATGGGCTTGAACATAATTTTGGACTTAGGGAATGGGGTAGAGTAGCAAAATATCCTCCTCTCTCAAGACATCTCCGAATGAATGCAATTTTGGTGGCGTGGAGGATTCCTTTGATAGATATTGCCCCATCATCTCCTTTTTTTTATGACATTGGCTTGCTTTCGGTCACCACCTTGATCGGATATTTCATTGGTTGAAATCCTTGGTGGGTGAGTCCTCAATCGCCGCCATCAGTCGGAGTTTGGGAGTGTTGATGCTTTCAAGCTTCCGGATCGACTCATTATGCACTTTCCACAATATCCATCAATACTCAGTATTTTATTTGTAGATGTCGTTTGTGTAGAGTTACCTCAAACTTAACGGTTTTTAAACAACCTTGTCAAGATACTCCTGCTCCCGTCCCAACATATACAATAAGGGATCATCTCCCCTATCGCACAACTCAAAAACGTCGTTCAAATGCTTAGGGACTATATAGAGCTCTCGAACAAAATCTACATATTTCATCGATTGTTCGAGATGCAAAATGGAAATTTTAGATTCTATACAATCTTCCTCATCGATTTCCATATTTGCAACAAACTCTATTACCTCACGGTATACTCCTGGTCGATTGGCGGACGAGGTTCGCGTCGATTCATAATCGGGTTTAGTGGAGCGCTTCTTCTTCGTGCTTGGCATTTGACGTGCTCTCCAGAGACAACACATATTCGTACCATGGCTTATTCATCTCGGCTAATCTTTCGAATATGGTAGGGGCCATTTTAGATTTTAAAGATTTGAAGATTTAGGGTTTGGGTTTTCTGGGCAAAGGGATTTATTTGCAGAGGATTTTGGGAACGAAGGGTTTGATAAAGTTTGGCTTGAATGGCTTCAAAGGATTAAATAGCTCGAGATCATGGGAAGTGCGGTTTGGTAAAAAAGCAACGGCTAAGATTAATCCATGATTAATCGGGTATCGAAAAGGTCGATCCGAAAAAGTAATCCGTCATTTTAACTTCATTGGTGATTAAATGTAACAGAGCATTTAATGATCAATTGACCTTCTTGAATTTCAAAGATCCTAAAAACATTCCTCAGGTGTTTTGTATTTATTGCGAATGATTACAGAGTTTCACTTAGGCAATAAATGAGTCACATGAGTCATTACTTCTTCAGACTAATTTCCCTCTATCAGTCTTACTGAGTATTGACCTTGATAAAATGTCGAAGATGATATCGAGTCTTGAATGGGTTCAATCTTGCGAGTAATCGACCTTCAAGAATCTGAGTTTCTCGAGACTCGATCAAAAAGATTTTCATTTTATCCTCGAGCTTTCAAGAGAATTCTAAGAAAACTTCACATCCGAAAACCTTCAATTTTTTGATTTTACTCTATACACCGATCCAACATCCCTAATTCAACCGATAGTTCTCGAAATCTTGATTCAAATTAAAGGTTTAGTCAAGATATCGGCTCTCGCTTATCAAGATGAATTTTCTCCATCCTTATGTCCTTTTTCGACATGATCTCGATGAAGTGATGTCCGATATCCACATGCTTGCATCTGTGTGTAACACGGATTTTGTGAAATAGCAATGGCACTATTATTGTCACAAAATATTGGTACTTCATGGCTACAACTTTATAATCCCTTAATTGTTGTCCGAGCCAAAGAATCAGGCACGCCAGCCTTCCTCGCAACCATGTATTCACCTTTTCCGAAGAGACTGGTTACTCTCGAGGTCTATTTCTTCGAAAACCAAGATATCAAATTTGTTTCCAAGAAATTGACAAGTTCCCGTAGTGGACTTCTGGGTCAATCCTCAAGAACCTCCATAATCAAGATCTCGAAGTAACCGATTAATTCAAGGTTATCATCACCGATACCATAATCCTTTATTCATCAGGCCCTTAAGATATTTCAAGATCTTTTGGCAAACCTCCATGTGACTATTTTTAGGATTAGCTTGGTATCTTGCACATATCCCAACAAAGAAATGTTATATCCGCCTACTTTGTTGTGAGATAGAGCAATGATCCAATGATTCCTCTATAATCGCAGATGACTCACCGATTTGCCTTCTAATCGGGATCCATCTTGTAGTTAGTATTCATAGGAATTCTAATCGCATTGCAGTCTCCGCATACACCATACTTGCAATCGGATCTACGGTGTACTTTGCACGGTTGATGAAGATTCCTTCCTTTGATTGTTTCACTTGAAGACCTAGAAAGAAATTCATCTCTCCCATCATTGACATCTCAACTTGCCTTTCATCGTGTTGAAAACTTTTCACACAAACCGATGATTTGGAGATCCAAAAATGATGTCATCAATATATATTTGAACCAAGAAGATATCTTCCCCATCTTCTATCCCGAGCGAGTTCTATCAACAGTTCCTTTGACAAAACCATGGCCGAGAAGAAGTTCGAGAAAGAGTATCATACCATGCTCGGTGCTTGTTTAAGACCATACAAGGCTTTTTCGAGCTCAGTAAACTTGGTCATTCTGTTTTGAAACCGGGAGGTTGTTCTACATAAAACTCTTCTTTAAGCACACCGTTCAGAAATGCACTTTTCACATCCATTTGATAGAATGTGAACTTCATGTGGGCAAAAGATATGCAAGAAACAATCGATGGCTTCTAGTCTTAGAATTGGTGCAAAGGTTTCATCATAATCCAAGCTTTTTTCTTGGGAATAACCTCAGGCAACCAAATTTTGTCTTGTTTCTTACAATGTTGTTGTTTTCATCTATTTTATTCTTAAAACCCACTTGGTTCCAATGACATTGTGCCTTTTCAGTTTATCCACTAGCTCCCATACTTCATTCCTTGAGAATTGATTCAAATTTCATCTTGCATAGCAAGAATCCAATGAGAATCTTGTAGAGCTTCACCAATCTCAAGAAGCTCTTTCTCGATAGGAAGCAGTGAGAATAGTGCACTCTCACCATGGAACCTTCTTGTTTTGACACCTTCAGGTTAGATCACCCACAACCGACTTGTAGGATGACTATATAACCATCTTCTTTCTAGATGTTCCCCCTTCAACAAAAAGATCCTCAACATTTGAAATGTTAGGTTGATTAATTCAAGAAACTCGAGGAACAACAGAAAAGGAGAAAGGAATAATCTTCCTCGGGGAAAATTCTATTCGTAACATTGTCGAGACATTTGTTCCCCTTTGTTGATAGATTCATAATTTGCCTCAACTGTGACCACATCTTCATTGGCATCACATACCGAAGTCCGAGGCGGTGTCTGTTTCAGATTGGTCACCTTGGTGTGTTGGCTTTCTGAGTCTCACCATCCCGAAGTTTCATCCCGAACTTCTTTTATTCGAGTCCGAGTCACCCAATCATAGAATGTGACCGACTTTTTTTTCAGTTCGATTGGATGATTTGTCATTCTTTTTTTCGGGCTTAATCTGGTGATTCTCTTGGTGGATTCTTCAAGATTATGTTATTTCTGTTTCTTGAACACAAGTAGATTCATAAAAACAACATGAGGTGTTTTCTCCACAATAAGAGCCCTCTGGGTTGTAAACTCGAAAGCTTTTACCGATTTTAGAATACCTAAGAATATTCCTTCATCGCCTTTTGCTATCAAATGTTTTCAATCGATCTTTACCATTATTGTGTATGAAACACTTTGCAACTAAACACACGAAAGAAAGAAACAAGAGGCTTCCTTTCATTCCAAAGCTCATAAGGTGTTTTGCCTTGACTCTTGGTCAAGATGGATCCATTCGAGAATAGCATGCGGTGTTCCCAACTTGACAAAAAAATATTTTAGGAATGCCTCAATTTATCATTGTCCTTGCGAACTTTTTCAGAGTCCTGTTCCTTCTTTCAAAGAACACCATTTTTTGTTGAGGGTCCTTGCGGTGATGTTTCATGAGTAATTCCATTTCTTCGCACAATAATCATATATGATATGATTTATAAATTGATTCCTTTTGTCGATCGATTTTGACCACACTCGATTTTTCTCAATATCGAGCCTTTTCAAAGTAATTAAATTTTATCCGAAGTCTCTTTCATCGAAAAGAATATGACCCAAGTATATCTTGAGTAGTCATCAACTACTACCAATGTATATTTCCTGCCATTAGTGCTCATGGTGTTATTGGACCAAAAAGATCCATATGCAAAAAACTGAAGTATTCTTTTCAAGAAACATCTACTTTGCCTTTTAAATGATGCTCTAATTTTTTTTTTTTTGCACACATCACAAATATGTTCCTTACTGAACACTTCATTAGGCAACCCTCTCACAAGAGCTAATCTTGCAAGCTTATTCAGGGTTTTGAAATTCAAGTGATTCATTCTTTTATGCCATAACCAACTGGTATATGTGGAACTTTTAGCAACCAAACATGTATCTTTAGGAGTTGAACTCCAATCAGCAAGATACACATTTCCTTTTCTAGTATCAGTCAGTAATACTTTCTGTGAGATATCATATTTCACATAACATAAGTTCTTAGAGAACTCAACATTAAAACCTTTATCACAGAATTGGCTTATTGAAAGCAAGTTATGCTTCAATCTAGATACATATGAAACACCATGGATATGAACTGAGTCGATTTCCAAAGTTCCATATCCTTCAATCATTCCTTCGAGTTATCTCCAAAAGTGATCTGAGGGGTCTTTGTTCAACATAGTCACCGAGTATCTTCTTGAATCTGTCATATGTCTTGAGCATCCACCGCCAAGATATACCACATCGGGGGCTTTTTTCATCTCGCTTCATCCAGTCTTTATGTGATTTTTAATCACTCGGTGCCCTTGTTTTCCTCCGAAAAACAGATCAATTTTAGGTACCCAATTTGTGTAGGGTCCTACAAGGTTATTTGTACCTTTCGAATCCAAATCACTTCGACAACTCTAATCACTTTAGAGTGGTCGATCTGTCTTCCATAAACATCTACATACACATTTACTACTCTGGGTGCCTTAGCGGTTTCATGTAATACTTAAGCAAATTTTTAGCATGAACATGAGCTTTTGAATTTTTCTTTGGTTGTGTCTTTTGTTCATTTTCTTTGGCTTTTGTTTTTAATGGTGATGCAATCTTTGTTGACTCGGGTTCAGTAACCTTTACCCTTAGCAAGTGGGGTTCAAAGGTTCAGTCTTGAAATTTGGGTCTTTCAAGATATCGAGGACTTGGTCTCTTCAATTGAGAATGTCTCTGCTTGAAAGTGTTTCTCTTCCGAAGATTCCTCTCGATGATTGATGTAGATCCTTTCAGTTTGCATTCTTAACCCGAGGCTTCAAGTACTTGCTCGAAATTTTCCAATGAGTGCTCAGTTTTCTAGCCTTCACCGAGGTTTGGGCTTTTCCTACGATTATTGAGTTTTATCGAAACCATGGGTCATTTTCCTTGTCTACAACCTTGGGCATTTCTTCATTTTGAAGTGTAGGTGCCTTGGTTTTTACAAAGATTGTCTTCTTTGCTACTTGATGCAAAGATTCAGATGACCTTGTGAGGTTCCCCGGAATGTATCCCAATCCAGATTTTATAGTGGCAGATCTCTAGTAACTCAATTTCATCTATTACTTTTAGATGCGATTCAATAGAGTTAACCTTTCATGCACTATCCTCACAGTTTCAGAGAGTTTCATGCTTCTCGAGAGAGGTCATTGAACTTAGTTACGATCATTTGAATCTCTTTCTTTGGATTTCTCTAGCTTTTCGCTTAGGGTCACTATCAACTTCTCTTTCTCTCGAGAGTTGTACTTTTAACATCCGGTTCATCAAGAGCTCCATTAATTGAGAAGTGATTTGGTATTCTTGAGTCTTTCCATTTTAGATTTTTGAATTTTCGATTCTTTATTACGCTCTTGAGTTTCATTTTAGCGAGTTCTTGTAAAATGACATAGTCCTTCATTAGACTCTCAAAAAGAATCCATCGGAGGGTCAAAATGATGTTTTACAGTTGAACTTGACAACTCTTGTGCTAGTGTAGGAGCAACAACAGAGAAAAGAAGAGTTTACCTCCTCAATGGCCATCGGGGCAGATGTCATCACTTTCCTTCGTTCGGAGAATATTTCATCGAAGAGCTAGATCCTCCTCGAATGTTCTTCTTCCGCAACCATGGCCTTTTTGCTGAGAACTTCTTGTCTCTTTTAGCTTGCATTTCTCTTCTCTCCCTTTTCGATCTGGACAATCATCTTTGGAAGTGATCTTTTCTTTTCGCAATTGTAGCATCTGTTGGCATCATCATCCCCGATCACTTTCTTCTTTGGACTTAGAGTCCTTCCTTTTGGATGAAGATCCCTCGACTCAAAGTCATTCTTCTTCTCGGTTGATCTGTCCCTGTGTTTTTTTCGTACTGTGATTCTGTAATAGTTTTTGTATTTTCCATATCGATTATTAAGTCTTTCAAACCTCCTTGCCATCGGTCTTTAGCTTATCCTCAAGCTCATCCCGATTTTTAGCAAGGAGTTCTCGACTTCTAGTTTTTTGGGTTTTATCTTTGGCTTTAAAAGCCACATTTTTACTAGATGATGAATCATCTTCTTTTTGTCTGACCTTTTTAGATTTCTTATCAATTACTTAACTCATAGGCCTTCATTTCAGAGAGAAGACTTGTTGGTAGGGCATTGAATTAATGTTTTTTGGTGTTTTCAATCACCACTGCATGTATATCCCATTTCTTAGAAAGACCTCTAAGAATTTTCAATGCAACTTCACTTTGTGGATATTTCTTTCCAAGTGCATTTAGATCATTCATAATACTAGTGAATCTGACTTCCAATTTGTCTATAGATTCACCTTCATCCATTTCAAAACTATCAAACTTTCCAATTGCAACCGAAAAGTTTGTTTTCCTTGATATGATCGTGCCTTGGCACATTCTGCAAAGTGTATCCCAAATTTCTTTTTTGCAAGAGATACAGTGAGAGATCATTCCCATCACACCATCATCAATTGTACTGTATAGTGTGTCTTTAGCAATATAGTCCAGATTGACTAACTTCCTCTCCTCAGGAGTCAGTTGATCATCAGACTTAGGAAATTTCGCCTGGGATCGTTTTTTTCATTTTTTCTCTCCGGGATTCACCACAAGAAATGGAATGGCCTTCAGAGACCACTCTCCACATTCGTTCATGTTTAGAATACGGTGTGCCTGCGATTCTCAATCTCCATAAATCATAGTTCTCCAATCGAGAACATGAGAAGTTTCTTAAGACATTTTATCCGAAGTCTTTTAAGAATTGACCAAATAAGATCGGCCGAGATATAGACCACGCAGTATTTTTTAGAAAATAAAACTTTGGTCAACAAAGCGGTGGTCAAGTTGAACCACCGCTCCGATACCACTTGTTGGTCCCGGTGCAACGAGTCTTACGTGTATGGGGGAATACACGTGTTCGGTGTTTTTAAAACTTTTCTTGCCGAGGTCAGCTTGGGTCAAAGTTGTCGATGATTTGGTCCCGAGAAGCACAAATCGCCCGAGTCAAAGTCTCATCGAGATGTTGATCCTCGAGCCGCTTTCGTAAACCTCAGATAATCCCAACCGAGTCCTCGAAGTTTCAGAGATCCTGAGTTGCTTGGATCGGATAACTAACTTATTGAACCCTTAGAAGAGTAAGTTCGGTTTGGTAACTATCCATTTCTAGCTACTTTCGGATGTCGGAATGATTGGCCCTTAGTTTATACTCGTTTTAAGCTTTTTCTTTGAAAACCTTCCTTTAATGGAATAGTGATTAGGATGTGATTCAATTTATATGCAACTTCAATTGGATTGATTCCACCTGAAATATCAAAGTGAAAATATGCTTTTTCAAAACTCGGTGATGCAACAGATAAATCAAGCAAAACAGAAAGCAAAGAACACATCAATTTATAGTGGTTCAGAGACTCAAGCTCATACGTCCACTCTCCCTGATCTCTTCAGAGAAATTCACTAATCACTTCTTTGAGCCGACCGACTACCTCGTAGTTTACTAACTCAACCCGCCCGAAGTTTTTTGACTACCTCTTAGTTTACTTACTCAACCCGACCTTGAGCTTTCGATTTACCTCAGATTTTACTTACTCAACTCACACAAGCTTTGGGACTACCACAAGTAGCTTACTAACTTCTTCTCTAGAGCTTTCGACTACATCGTAGTTTACTCACTCTTTACAACTCCAATCTCACCAACAATCACACTCAAACTACCTTCTAAAGGGTTTGGGGTTTCTTGGTTGGTTTCCAACTAGAATGAGATATCCTTTACAATAAAGAACAATGCAAAGGCTAGGATATCTCGACTAAGCTTTGGATATATCTTATCAAGCTAGGCTTAGTTTAATGAGCTCTCTTCAATATAAAGCACTTGGGAAATTCTTGGGTTTTCGAGTGCCTCAACTTGCAATAATAAGTTTGAGCTCTTGAGTTGCTTACAAATTTCCTGTAACCTTTCAATGTAGAAGGTCACAAGTATTTATAGGCATACACCAAGGTCACTCTTAAAAAACTATCCGTTGGAGAGATAGCTCTGAGAGTTTCCTCTTATGGTGTGTGAGAAACGACTATATTTTGGGTTTGACACTCCCTAACATGTTTTAGGCAATAGCCTTTCATGTAGCCGGTCTTCACTTTTTGCAGTCTGGAACTTTGTACTTCTGACATCTTTTTCAATGACACATCACAATGTCGATTATCGGTAATAGGATCTTGTCTTTCCTTTTTGACTTTTGTCTCCAGTTAAAGGTAGACAACTCAACGGCTCTTTTGGTTATAATCTCTGAGTGATATAACCTTAACAATACTTTGTCTTAGTTCATTTTGTCTGCACTTTGAATGTTATGGGCAATATCTAACTTTCTAAGGAATCGTGATCTTCTCAAAATGCAGATCCCTTCGGATAGATATGTTCAATTGCCTCGGAACATCGGGTTTATCTCGAGCATTCAAGACATTACTAACTCTTGAAAATTCTTGTGCCTTGATATTCTTGATCTTGATTCTTGATCTTTTGTCTTACGTGTCTTGAGTCTTACAGTCTTGGTCTTACGAGTCTTCGAGTCTTGAGGGTCTTACGAGTCTTTCTGAGATGTCTTGGTGATATCTTGAATCTTCATCTTTGAGTCTTGAGTTCTTGATTTCATCTTGAGTCTTGATATCTTAGTTTCATCTTGAGTCTTGATGTCTCAGTTTTTCTTTGAGACGATATCTCGATTTCATCTTGAGTCTTGATTTCTTCGTTTCATACTGAAACTTCAGAAACTTCAGTTTCATACTGAAACTTCGGTTTCTTCATAAACTCACTGAGTTCTTCAGAATCTTGGATCTTTGATGATCTATATCTACGACTATACATTTCCGAGGATAACATCCACGAATACTCTAAAAATGAATCGACTCGACTAACAAGATTATTACGAACATATAAATACTTTCGGGGTTTTGGTATCTAATCAAAATCATATCTTTATTAAATTCATCTCCCAACAATTATATTTAATAACATGATAGGGAGTAAAACAAGAAAATAAAGAAAGAGTATAAAATAAGGACAGTGCAGGGAAATAGAAGCCAGAACATCAAATAAAAAGTAAATAATGCAATAAGCCAAAACATCTTATATTTTGAATAGGAGGGAGTATATATTAAAGTATTTTTACCACTAATTACTATTACTATTATTTATGTAACATTCAGAAAAAATACACAGCAAGGCTAGAAATATGTTCTTCTTGTTCTCTTTCACGACAGCTGGGAAGGACAATATATATAACATGAGTGGGTCTCTTGTGCACCCAAGTGCACCGTACACTCATACAATTGAATGACCCATTTATAAAAAATACTTAATCTATTGAATATATTAGACATGCTCTGTGGAAACATGGGTAGGGTTAATTAGGGTGTGTGCATGGATTTTAGATTCGTGCACCAGTTGCACATGAGACTTTGTCATATAACATTGTATAATAATAAAAGGAAAAATCAATATTAATTAATCTTATGGAACATTAATTAACTGGCTAAATCTTGTATGCACTGGATACATCGCACATTTCATAATGTATTTACAAAATATACAATTTATTACACTAAAACATGTATTTAATTTATTTATACATAAATGAATAATTATTAATTAACTGGCTAAATCTTGTATGCACTGGATACATCGCACATTTCATAATGTATTTACAAAATATACAATTTATTACACTGAAACATGTATTTAATTTATTTATACATAAATGAATAATTATTAATATGAGATTCAAGTTACATGTTTCAATACAATAATTATATATTTTTTAAATACATTATGAAGTGTGCGATATACTTGATGCACAATTGACCTAATTAACAAAGTATGATAATTGATAGCTCAAATGGCTAGAAGTTTAGAACACCACTTTCTATGGCCAAAAGGTCATGACTTCTAAGTTACTTGTCTTATCTGAGAGAAATACTCTTTAATGCAAACTTTGAAAAGAAAACTAGAAAGAAATTTTAATTTATAAATTAATTAGAGTGGGTCTTATTTACACTAGAGACATCGTAGTGTATTTTTAAAATATATAATTTATTACACTAAAATATACGACATGTTTACACAAAAACGTGCAATATGTGTTTATGAAACAAGTTGTATGTTTCACTTTAAACAAGTTATATATTTCAGTGCAACAATTTATATATTTTAAAGATTAATTTATAAAATGCACAGTGGAGATGGTGTATACAAGATCTAGGTAAATATTAAAGTGGAGCCCCAACTCATAAATGAGTTTGTATCATACAAAACTTCCTTGACGCTTTTATTCAACTATAAATTTAATTATATTTAATTCACATTGTCCTTTTGGCATTTGGACAAACTTAAGAAATGAAATTCTTAGTAGGGATCTTTTACGATTAGGAATGGTTTCGCCCTTCCTAACGTCAGGAAATCATTTGATTATCGTTGGATCATTGATCCAACGTATAATTTTAGTTTTAAATGATTGCACTTTGCACTAGTGCGTTTGCGATGTGCATACTGCAATCGCACTACTTCGCCCTACTAATAAATTAAATTAATATTTATAAAATGACGAATTATCCCGGACTCAGACCCCGACCCATCCTAACCCGGACCCAAACCCAAAACTAAATCGGAATTGGACGCGACCCGACCTAAATGGAGCTTTTGCGGCCGGGACAGACAGGAGCAAGGACCCGGACCGAACCACGACCGCCACGGACTCGGACCACGACCATCCACGACCACGACTCGGACCGGATCAAACCCAGACCCAGACCCGGATCGGACTCGACCCTGACTCAGACCCTGACCCGAACCCTAACACTAACCCAGACCCTAACCAAACCTGGACCCGAACCCGGACCATAATACGACCACGACTCGACCTCGCTTTTTTGAACCACGACCGGACCCTAACTTAAAGATCGATTTCGGACCACGAACCTCCGAACCATGACCGACCCTAACCCCGACCAGATTCAATCATAACCCCGGAATAGTGTAGGGGTTGAATGTAAATAGCTTTATGTAATTATGTTTATAGTTCGATTGGAATAATGATATTTTGGGGATGAGATAATTTGCTATATAATCGGTGTTCCACTTTATATTTCATAATAATATGGGTGGATAACGCATGTAATAATAAAAAAATCCAACGAACCATCATACTTTAAATTCATGTGTTAAAAATCCAACAAAGTGAAACACCAACGAAATATGAAAAATGAAACAGGAAACTCGAACCGAATATTTTTGTTGATTCGTGTTTGTTGGTGTTTTTGATGAAGTTCCTTACCTCTGAGTTGAATGAAGTTTCATATTTTTTACGGATTTGTTAATCTAAGAATTGAGGAGAGTTTTTTTTTTTTTTGGGATAATTGGGGAAGTCTTTAAAAAATTAAAACTCACGTATTACAAAGTGGTTTTAAAAAATAAATTATATTAGTATTAATTTACATTAAATGTTATATATTTATTTCATTTACCCAATTCAATTATAGTCCTATACTCCTAAACAAAAACTCGTATGAGACGGTCTCATACATGACACAAATCTCATACTTGACCCAATTCAACTTATTTGACCCATATCCTAGCAAGACCCGTTCACCATATGAACTTACTAATAAAAAATACCCAATAAGCCCCTCCCTGAACTTACGCTTGTTGGAATTTAAAGGCACGTAAACACGTAATACATGCGCAGCGGAAATAAACAGTTCACCAACAACGAACACGTAATTGCATAACTGAATACGTATAAACATAAAGAGAAATCAGTAGGTCCCGAACGGGTTTTGTGAGGGCAGAAGTCTGATGTGACGTGCTTCAGGAACGGCATGGCTAAAAGCGTGAACTTGTATTTTATAGCCATTAAAGATCAAATCCCGTGAATTGCTTGGCTCGGATCATACGTGTCTAGTTCTTATTGGTTAATGAACTTTTCAAAGTGTTGTTCTTCCAACTAAGGTTGACATTCTTCTTGTTTGGATCATCGACGTATGATTAGGTGAAACATCGGTTTTCACCGGTGGTCGATTTGATCGGTCGAATCGATCGATCTATCCGATGGAGTCTTCCGTGCCGGGTTGACTTAGCTTCAAACTTACCGCCGATGTAGGTCTTCCGGTTCCGATCTTATGGAAGTCATCCGATCCTCAAGTATTCGAAGTTTGAGCTTTACGACTTCAAACCGAGATATCGACTAGATCGATCGATCCGAACATTCTTCTAAAGCATTCTTTTGATATCATTTGTTCTTTGGATCTTCAGATTCGACTTCATACATATTGAGGTTCCCCTCAATATGTGACCTATCTATTACATCATTTGTTCTATACAAGAATTATCAATTCGGTATTCTATAAACCAGTAATATAAACATCGATTACCAATAGTGTCCGACCGGTCCTATTACATGTGTTTTTGGAACTTTTATCAAAACTATAAATTTCCCAACAAAATCTTACAGTAAATCGTACGAATATTTCTCTACTATGGTATCCACGTAATCCCCGTTCACGAACTTGCACAGATTTGCCAGCGTTGAATATGAGACGAAATTTGCTAGGAAAATTTCTATTCTAGATTTTATGGAGAAATATGAATTAACGTTATTTGTGAATTCCCAAGAGATCATATATATAGGAGATGCCCAGCTTAAATCTTAAGCTAACCTGATTGAGAAATAAAATCTCGAATCTTTATTTAAATAAATCTCTTAGATTTATTTTCCACATATAAAATCTCTACGGATTTAATTCTCATGTATATCAAATCTCGACGGATTTAATTCCATATATATTAAATTCTACAATAATATTCCATATATTAGTATTGAGAATTCTTATTTAATTAAATCCAATTTAATTAAATATTAATAATAATTAATTCTAAATTAATCTATTATTAATTAATTCTCCATAAATTAAATATTAAATTCAATTTAACATTTAATCAACCCACTATAATCCGTAAAAGGGAACTACTTGTTGTGTGACCCATATGCCCTCATATATCGAGCGATTAGTCAAACTAACGGTCTTAATTGAACCCTAGATAATAAATCAGGCATTCTCAATATATGAGGTACATTGCGAGAAACGTGTAACTACCTGTAACTGAAACATGGACTATTACGATTTTCTCCTTTCATTCGCGAATACTCGATTAAGTCTTGAACATGATGAATTGTCTATTCAAATAACTTAATCATAATATCTCTAATCACTAATTGATCATGTATGTCACAAATAGCCACAAAGTCTAAGTTGACGTGCATCGGCCGATGACTTTGATCCAATTATGATGAGAAGATGAGTATTCTCTCTCCACTTTGAGGAATGAATCTTATTCTTGGCTCAACTACCACACACATGTACTTCGCGATGAACCCAATCCAAGCCATATCTACCCATGGTTAGGGTGCAACCGTCGGTCATGGTCAAAGTTCATCATCCCACACATGTTATGCGTATTGACCTCAAGTTAAAGGAGTATAACATCGCTCCCACTAACCGAGACACCCGTAGACACATATAGTGGAAATACATCAAACGGTTTTTCGGATGGGTATACCAATACCCTCTAAGGTATTTGTGTATCCATCATGAGATACCTAGTATCTCATAGTAAGTGGGATCTTACTACACTCTCTAAGAGTATGATGCAGATAGCACACCAATCTCCATTGTATCATCAATATCCCATTCTTGATGATCCTTGATCGGGGCTATTTGAGAATCATACTTAAGTCATCTGAGTTCTCAAAACCTCAATGACAACAATGACTCATGGGAACACTTACATGAATAAATGCAAACAATCAAACATAATATTCAAACAAGTGTATTGCCATACATTAATATTAAGTGAACTATAATATTAAATCAAACTGAATATCATCGAGTATTATGTCCTTACAATAGATTGTCTCTAGGACACTAACACTAACAATCTCCCACTTGGACTAGAGTCAATCACCTACATGTTTAACCCCTAGACCATCAAATGTCTATTGTGTACATGAACACTCAGTGTTTTGGTGAAAGGATCTGCCAAATTAAATATGTGGGAATACATTTTAATTATATTTCTCCTATCGTTATGATCTATCGGATCAAATGATTAACTGGCAATCTTCGCTTATCGATCTCGATTCCTTTGCTTGCGCAATCGCACCAACATTGTCTCAATACAAGTTTATTAGACAACTGGCACTCGAAACTACCCCTAGTTCTCTTAAGAACTATAAAATCCAGACAGCCTCATTGAGGCTTCTGACACAGAATGTACTCAACTTCGGTTGTTAAATCTGCGGTCCTTTTGCTTGGAACTATTCCAAGTGACCGCCTCATTATTGAGAGTGAAACATAACATGACTGTGATTTGTAATCATCACAGTCGGATTGGAAATTAGGTTTAACTTAACGGATCACTACTAGTTCGATTCGTCTCACCATAGACAAGAAAACATTCTTTAGTTCGTTTGAGATACTTCAGAATGGTCTTGACAGCAATCCAGTGAGACTCACCCGGATTCTTTTGATAGCGTAGGCCACATTGAGCCTAGTGCAAGTCATGGCGTACATGATTGACTCAATTGTATATGCATATGGGACATCCTTCATGTGCTTGATATTAGCTTCAACAGAAGGACAATCCTTCTTTGACAGCTTTATCCCATGATTTACCGGTAGAGACCCTATCTTAGAGTTCTCTATCGCAAAATGCTTCAACATCTTGTCTACATAGGTGGACTGTGACAGCCTCAACATCCTCTTGGATCTATCCCTGTGGATCTTGATCCCTAAGATGTAGCAGGTTTCACAAAAATCCTTCATTATGAAGGTCTTGACAACCAATCTTCAACGGACTGGATTAACGGGATATTGTTTTCCAAAAATTAATATGTCATCACCATACACGATTATGAAAATAATATTCTTCCCGCTGCGTTTACAATAAATGCAAGGATCTTGCGAATTTTTGATGAAGTCAAAGGACTTGATAGCTTCATCAAATCGAATATTCCAACTCCTAGAAGCTTGCTTCAATCCATAAATATATATCTTTAGCTTGCATACTAGATTAGAATTTGACTTAGATGTAAAACCTTCCGGTTGAGTCATAAACACTTCCTTATCAATGTTTCCATCGAGGAAAGTTGTTTTGACATCCATCTGCCAAATCTCATAATCATAGTATGCTGCTATCGCAAGTAAAATTCGAACGGACTTGATCTTTGCAACTGGTGAGAAGGTATCGTCATAGTCAATGGCTTCGCGTTGACTATAACCCTTCGCCACCACCCTAGCTTTGTAGGTTTGTACTTTACCATTTACATCAGTCTTACGCTTGAAGACCCAATCGCAACATATGGGTCTAACCCCTTTAGGCAACTCAACCAAGTCCCAGACTTGATTGGTGTACATCGAGTCCATCTCGAATTTCATGGCTTCATGTCACTTTCCTGAATCAATATCTGATATTGCTTCAGAATAAGTATTAGGATCGTCCTTATCTGGTATGTCCATATTATCGAGTTCCTCCAAGAGGTAACCGTATCTAATGGGCGGATTACGATTCCTAATTGACTTACAGAGCTGTGGTTGTGCAGGCCGTACATTCTGATCGTGAAAATTTTATGCTGCATTGATTTCATCAATGTCCGGAGAGTCCTCAAGAGCTACACTTTCAGATGCCTCTTGGGCGGGAGTTTGAACTATGTTGTTCTCATTCAGCCCACTTGGAGGTTCTTGCACTGGCAAGCATACTCCAATTACGCTCCCACTGGCTGAAAGACGATCACCTAGTGAAAGACTCCCACCGTGAAAGTTGCTGAATTCTCCCACTGATTCCTTGTCATGTTGCTTTGACAAGATATTAGTCTCTTTGTTAATTTGTGGTTCTTGGATTTCTTCAAGTTCTATCAGCTTACGACCTTGTTCCTTAAAGACATAGTCTTTTACGAGGAACTGGGTCTGCCTAGAAACAATCACTGATTATTTCTCAGGTAGTTAGAAGTAATATGCTTTAGTTCCCTTAGGATATCCCACAAAGTAACCCTTTTCACCTTTGGATTCCAACTTGTCGGTAAGCATTCTTTTTACAATCACGGGACAACCCCATGTTTGATATGTGTAAAAGTTGGCTTCTTGCCACACCATAGTTCATATGGCCTGTGTTCAACCGATTTAGATGGAATCCTATTCAGAATGTAAATTGAGGTTTGTAACGTGTATCCCATAAGAATGTCGGAAGAGAGGAAAAGCTCACCATGGACCTCACCATGTCTAAAAGGGTTCAGTTTCTTCTCTCGGACACACCAATCATCTGAGGTGTTCCTGGAGGAGTCCATTGTGATTGGATTCCATGTAACTTCAAGTAATCAATGAATTCATGGCTAAGGTATTCACCTCTTCGATCTGATCGGAGAGTCTTAATACTCTTACCAAGTTACTTCTCTACTTCAGCCTTAAACTCTTTGAATTTCTCAAAAGATTCGAACTTATGTTTCATAAGATACACGTATCCGTATCTTGAGATATCATCAGTAAAAGTGATGAAGAATCTGAAGTGACCCCTAGCTAGAGTGGGCAATGGTCCACATACGTCATTGTGGATCAACTCTAGAACTTCTTTGGCATGCACCCCTTTCCCAGAAAAGGTTCTATTGATCATCTTGCCCATGAGATAAGATTCACAATCTCCATAAGACTCACAGTAGAATGGGGTTAAGTAGTCTAACTTCCTTAACCTTGCAATTCCTTTCTCATTTACATGATCAAGTCTACAATGCCAGAAGTAAGTTTGGTTTTCATGATTACTAAGTTTGAGTCTTTTATTTTGTATATTAAGAACATTATATCCACAATGTAACAAGTATAAACCATTCACCATAGGGGCATTCCCATAAACCACACCATTCAACGTGAAATAACAATTATTATCACTAAAATGGAAGGAATAACCCTCAATGTCTAACATAGGAATGAAAATAATGTTGCGAATAATAGGAAGAACGAAATGACAATCATTAAGTTCTAATCTAAAACCAAAGGGTAAGTCTAACACATAAGTCCCCACACGTTCAGTAGCAACTATTGCTCCATTTCCACGTGTAAGACAACTTCACCCGCTCTAACTGCGCTATGACATATGAGCCCTTTCACATTAGTGCAAATGTGAGAGCCAAATTCGGTATCCAATACCAAGCAGTTAGCGCTATTAGTGGACATGTTAATCTTAATAACAAACATACATGTTCTAGTGCCAGAAGCACCTGGTGCCTTCCTTTTAGCAACCAGAACCTTATAGTCCTTCTTCCAGTACCCTCTTCTACTTATAGTAGAGGCACACATCCTTGTCTATCCACTCCTTCTTTTGAACACCATCTTAATGATAGTGAACCCAAAAGTCTTGAGCACGTTGTGAAGTTTAGGCATGGTCGCATCCGTCTTATTCATATTGTAGTTCACAATGAAGCTAAAATATGAATCCGAGAGCGACTGGAGGATAGCATAAATGAAGTTGGTCTTTTAGCTCAAAGCCTAAATTACCAAGTTTATCAATTAGGCCTATCATCTTAAGCATATGAGGTGAAATCTTCTCTCCTTTAGCTAACCAACATCTGAACAAATCTCTCATCACTTCATAAATTTCAGAATGAGATTCAGAATCAAAGAGATCCTTCAGATGCTTGAGTATTTAGAAGAGACCCATTTCCTCATGTTGCCTTAAGCATATCGGGAGTCATGCTGAGATACATCACACACTGAGTCTGGGAAGTATCCTTTTGATGCTTCTTCTGAGCTGCTACGTCAAACTTGGCTGCCTCAGAGTACCAGCTTTAAGGGTAACCGGGATAGACATGTCCAACACGTACTCAATCTTTTCTTGCCTTAGCACCAAACACATGTTTCGGTGCCAGTCCAGAATTTTTGGCCTAGCCAATTTATTTGTTTCCAAAACATATCTCAATAACAGTTATACATTTCAACTAACCAAGAGAAATAAAATAAAACGGGAATTAAAACACATAATTCCTATGATCAATATTTAGCAATCAAAATAAACATGGCCTTTCTTTAGTGTTTATTTTGTCTCCATTATTTTCACATACTCAACGACCTCATCGAAAGAGTACAAATTTATATCAAATATAAATTGTATTGGACTAGGATCCACATTCCTACTATCATGATCCCTGCTTTGGCTGAATATCACAATAGCATAACTGGTAGGTCTCTAAACCAATTGCAAAATTTGCAATTCCTAGTTGATTAAACCCAGTTTAATCGGATGTCCCTTAACTTTCGTTTTCCAGCTTTGGCTGAATAAACAAAGTTAAGTTGGTTTACAACCATCAAAGCGGTGACACTACGTGTCCCTATAAAAGTCCCATTGAATGTAGATCCGAGCAAAAGACTTTGGTCTTAAATACCCATTGGAACAAAATCCCCGATTTACTATTAATTTTGATGGAAGACATCTTATCAAATTAATGATAAAACCATATTTTAGTGAGGAACATTTTAAAGGCGGGGTATTAATTGCTTAATCGAGATCCAACATGTTAATCTACATCACATTTGAGCAATTATTGGGCGCCGCCTACCCAAACATGACATTACACGGACTAACATTTATGTGGGTGCCGTCTACCCAAACAATAAATACGGTCCGATAATTATTGGGTGCCGTCTACCCAAATAATTATAACACGGACGTAAAAGTATTAACGAATTTAAATAATAAACAAGTTAAATAAGTGGGATTTAATAATTCCTCTTAAACCAAATTTCAAAATCCAATTTAAACTCGATTTTAAATTATTAAAAGTTAATAATTAATCAAATTAATTATTATTATTAAAAGTCCAACTTTTAATCTTATTAAAATTAATCAAATTAATTTTAAGGTCATAATTTTAATTTGTTTTGTTGTTAGGGGCTCAGATGCAATTTTCAAAATTGCACTGGAGGGCCTATTCCAAAAAACGATTTGCAGAATAGCCCTCCGCCATCACCGCCCAAAATCTAATAGCATGCAATCTGTATTTTGGGACAACCGTTTCCAAATACCAACCCGAATCATTAACAATTTCAGAATTAATCCAATCAATTCATCAAATTTGTTCAACTATAACAATCAAAATTGAACCCCGGGAGAACGAAATCGAACGAAATAAGCTATACATCGAGAACCCAGAAACTGGAATTTCATGGAACTTGATCGAAACCAGTAAAAGGGGCAGAATCGAAACAGGGCATCAACGGGCGTGGGCGAGTCGCCGCCGCCGCTAGGCTCGTGCGGGATATTCGCCACCATCACGGAAGGGTCAGAAAGGCACGCGCGCAAAGCCACGACCCAATTGAAACAGGTTAGGTGCGCTAACCAGGTCGAACCGGTGGCACACCATGCGACTCACCCCAAATTTTGAAATGGGCCGACCCAAATCCAAAACCGACGAGAACCGCGACGCACCTCCATCGTCTGAACCATTCAATGAGCGCATGGTCGCGACTTCCAAGGAATCGAGACGGTGGTCAAGTGAATCGAACGGAGAACTAGGTACGGCGATGGAAAGGGATGCGAGCGAGTCGCACCAATTCGAGAGACGAGGGACGACGAGACGAATCTAATTCGCTGTAGCGCAAGGTGTCGCAGCTTTGTATGAGCACCGCGAGTCGCAGCATAAAGCCGCTGACTCGAGCTGCGTCGTGGATACCAGCGAGCAACAGGCGAGACGGAAGGGATCGAGGCTGCGATACAAACCAGAAAACCCTAGGTTTTCGTTGGAGAAGGCGAGCCAAGGAGACAAAACAAATAAGGGGGTGCGGTTTTGTCAAACAAAAGGCAGCCACACCCGATTTTGTAAATAAAACTTTAATTTTAAAAACAAAACCAATTTTGTATGCAATTAAACAAGAGCCTGAGCTCTGATACCACTGTTGGTATTTAAAGGCACGTAAACACGTAATACATGCACAGCGGAAATTAAAGTTCACCAACAACGAACATTTAATTACATATAGATTACAATAATCATAACGAGAAATCTTACAGTAACTCGAGGGCAGATTTCTCAACTATGGTATCCACGTAATCCCCGTTCACGGACTTGCACAGATTTGCCAGCGTTGAATCTGAGACGGAATTTGCTAAGAAAATTCCTATTCTTGATTTTATGGAGAGAATTTGAACAACGTTATTTGTGAATTCCCAAGAGCTCATATATATAGGAAAGGTCCAGCTTAAATCTTAAGCTAACCTGATTGGGAAATAAAATCCATAATCTTTATTTTAATAAATCTCTAAGATTTATTTCCCACATATAAAATCTCTACGGATTTAAAAGCCTTATATGAAAATCTCTACGATTTATTTCCATATACATTAAATCCTACAATTATATTCCAAATATAATTATTGGGAATTCTTATTTAATTAAATCCAATTTAATTAAACATTAATAATAATTAATTTCAAATTAATCTATTATTAATTAATTTTCCATAAATTAAATATTAAATCTAATTTAACATTTAATCAACCAACTATAATCCGTAAAAGGGAAATACTTGTTGTGTGACCCATATGCCCTCATATATCGAGCGATTAGTCAAACTAACGGTCTTAATTAAACCTAGACAATAAATCAGACATTCTCAATATATGAGGTACGTTGCGAGAAACGTGCAACTACCTGTACTGAAACATGGGCTATTACGATTTCCTCCTTTCATTCACGAATACTCGATTAAGCCTTGAACATGATGAAGTGTATATTCAAATAACTTAATCAATTTATCTCAAATCACTAATTGATCATGTATATCACACTTAGCCACAAAGTCTAAGTTGACGTGCATCGGCCGATGACTTTGATCCAATTATGATGAGAAGATGAGTATTCTCTCTAAATCCACATTGAGGAATGAATCCTATTCTTGACTCAACTACCACTTGATGAACCCAATCTAAGTCGTATCTACCCATGGTTAGGTGATTGGTCAACCAAAGTTCATCATCCCCACATGTCGTGCATATTGACCTCAAGTCAAAGGAGTATCGTATCGCTCCCCTAATGGTTGAACACATATAGTGGAATACATCAAACAATTTTGGTGGGTATGGTCAAAGTATTCATCATCCATCATGTGCGGACCTACGTTAGGGTCGGGGTCCTTGGGCCCCCGACCCCTAACTGATTTCTTATATATATATACACTTATAATTAAGATACATTGACCTCAAGTCATAAATTGTATATTAACGCTCTAATATTTTTGGAAGGATGAGTATTATTTGTGTTATAGATTATACCATATATCATGTATAAAACCATCTCATACGAATATAATGTCTCCTTTAAACAAAATATTATGTGCATCATGTTCAATGTACACCACTATTATTAATCCTTGTAAAAATCAACACTATAAATAAAATGTTGATTTTTTTGGAATAACATATAATTCACATTTTCAATATACATATAAATGTATTGGGTAATATAAAGATGTTTAGTCCAAATAATTTTCGAAAATATATAAAAATTCTAAATGCATTTAGCATCACTATGTTATAAATGAGATACCGGTAAAATTTCGTGGGTCAAAATCCTTTGAGATACCTAGTAGTAGAGTGGGATCTTACTACACTCTCTAAGAGTATGATGACGGATCGCAAGAGACACCAATCTCCATTGTATCATCAATATTCCATTCTTGATGATCCTTGATCGGGCTATTTGAGAATCATGCTTAAGTCATCGAGTTCTCACAACCTCAACGACAAAGAATGACTCATGAGAACACTTGTATGAATAAATGCAAACAATCAAACATAATATTCAAACAGGTGTATTGTCATACATTAATATTAAGTGAACTATAATATTAAATCAAACTTAATATCATCGAGCATTATGTCTTTACAATAGATTGTCTCTAGGACACTAACACTAACATGTTTCTCATAAAGAGCTTGAATATAAACATTATTGGTAGATGTTATTTCTGTTATCTAAACTATCAACTATTAATTTGTATCTTCATTCTGAGTGTTTATCTTTAGCAGTTTGTAATTTACAGGTAATTTTAAAGCACAAAGCTCAAGAAAAAATGAAAAATATGCCATTTACAAGAAGAAAAAGCAAGACCCGGAAAAAAATGAGAGATGCTATAGAAGAAGGAAGTAGAAGAAAAAGAAGAAGATTATTGTGCAGTTCATGTCTATATGTACTTTTTGAAAGAAGAGACATAAGAATACTTTGATATATTTTAAGTATCACTTCATAATTGTCTTTGAAAATGAGGGATACTCTTAAACAAGAAAATGATACACTTGAATCAACATGTGATACTCTCGATATTTTGTACCTGCAGATCTACATACTATGTTTTAAATTAGTATGCATTCTAATAAATAGGCATTTTAGTTGTATCTAGACCAATTTCAAGTATCACTTGTTCTTTATTATTCATACATAACTTTCATAAAATAATGACACTTTTGAATTCAAAAGTGATACTCTCGAACCTTAATTTGATACTCTAAGATTTTTTAAAATACAGAGTGATAATTTCAAGTATCCATTTTAATCAATTTTAAGTATCACTTTGTATTCAGACATCACTTATTATTTGTCTTTTATAAAGTTGTTGTATTTTTAAATTCATAAATGATACTTCTGAACCATAAACTGATACGCCTAGAATTTTTTAAGTAAATAATAACACTATTCCAAGATCTGTTTTTAAATTAACATGTGTTCCACGTTTGAATTGTGCCTTGATCGATTTTAAGCATTGTTTGTGTTGGTCCCAAAAAAAATTTAATTTTATGAAAAATGGGAGGGGGGAGAAATGGTGATTTTAAAATTTTTCTTTTAACCGACGTGTTTTGCTTATAACCAAATGCATATGACAAGTAAGAACATAAAGCAATAAAGAACACAACAAAGTATAGTGGTTCGGAGACTCAAGCTCCTACATCCACTCTCCCTTATCCTAGGGAAATTCCTTCAAACGGGACTTATCTCCCTCCACGGGAATGCCTATAGATATTTAACGAGCTCTCACTCAAACGGGACTTATCACCCTCCACGGGATTACCATACAAGCTTTCTGATTGTCTAAAACAGTTTACTCACTTCTTCTCTAGAGCTTTCTGTCTGACTCAACTGCAGCTTACTAACTCTTTACAACTCCAACAATCACACACAAACTACCTAACAATAGGGTTTGAGTTTGGTTGGTGTCTCCAACTAGGTTTAGATTTTCCCTTACAATGGTTTATCCTTTATGCTAAGGTTGGGAAAATCTCTCTAAGCTTAGGATATATCATTGGTTGCTTAGATTGAGTTTAGAACACTCTTGAATATGTTTTGGATATCTACAGATTTGTGTTCTATGGTGGGAATGCTTTAAGATATGGCTCTTGACTTGATAGCATTTTTTCCACACTTAATTTAATGGAAAAAAGAGCTTGTATTTATAGTGTGGATTTGAATGTTACCGTTGGAGAAAGTCACATTCAAATCCATAATATTTTGTAATTTCTGCAGCTTTTTGCAGGCTTTTTGACCGCCTCTGATTGGTTCAGGTCAGCATTCAGGCCTTCTGAAATCAGCATACTTCCTCTCAGGATTTCAGCATACTTCTTCTCAGGATTTCAAAGATACTCCTCTCGGGATTTCAAAGAACTTCTTCTCGATTTTCCATAACTTCCTCTCGTAAATTTCAAAGAACTTCAAAGATCATGATTTCAAACATTTCAAAGATCGGGATTTCAACACTTCAAAGATCGAGATTTCGCATTTCAAAGATTTCGGGATGGATTCCTCGTTCATGCCATTCTGACATTCAGCGGTATTGGACTTCAACCTTCTTCCATTCAGACCACTTTTCCTCAGGCCTATTTTTCATTCAGGCCACTTATCTCCAGACCTATTTTCTCAGGAAACTTTAGATCAGTTCCCCCTCAACTTGTTCACTTCCCCCTCAACTTGTTACCTGTAAAAATGTACTTAAACAATACAAGTTGACAAATACATAATGTTTTGGCATAAATAATCAAAACTAAAAAATCCCAACAGTTTATTTATTAAAAAGAGTTGTACTTCTGAATTAAAAGTGATACTCCTAAATTTTTTGAAAAAAAAAACTCTAGAACCATAACTTTATTAAAGCTTTATGAATTTTTAATGTAATAAAAAAATAGTCTTGAGGGCTGATTATTGTTCATTGAGAACTTATAATTGTGCTATTTTATATATATGTTTTTTTTAAAGAAAGAGATTAGAGTAGTTTAATTAGTATCACATCACTTCTTATTTGTCATTTAGAAAAGAGTGATATCCTTGAACCAAAAATAGGTAAAATTGCTTAAAAGTACTATTTTATACTATATATTACTACTAGGTGCTATCATTTTTTAGCATAACTATAAGGTACAATAGTTGACATATATGTCCTTATGCTAACAAAATATTAATTTATGAAAAATATATTTAAAATAATCGATCAAAAACCAAAATCAAATTCCTTGAAACACGTCATTGCTATCCCTGGAATATTGCACCAGAAATCACGCTCCAATTTTCATTTGATTTGATTATCAAATAACCCCAATTTCATTTGATTTGATTATCAAATCATGCCTCCAATATTCAAAGTTTTTTCAAATTTGTATTTGATTATCAAATAACCCCAAACTAAATCAAACAATTTGATTGTTACACCTTTTCATCTTTTCACACAAATAATTTCCAATTTTAATCCCATTCTAAATTGCCCAGTTCTGCCATCGACGGAATTGTCCTTCGAGAACCAACTGATTCGGTAATTTCTATTTTCTCTCTCGTTCAGTATCACTGTTCTTCGCCTTCACAATTTTGTTTATCGATTTCTGTCTGATTGCTCAATTTTTCATTCAGTGTCATTCAATTAAATTCATTGTTCAATTGTTTTCAATCACAATTAAACCTCAGTAATTCATATCCCCAAGATTCTGGTTTTATTTATAAACTATATGATGGATCAGCCGATCATTCTTAGTTGTAAATTCAAGGGTGAGTGCAAATTAGTATTTGTTACGGCTAACTCTGTATATAGCGAGATTAAGTCTCAGATGGTTGGTAAGTGGCGTGAGTTTCATGAAGATCAAATATCATTTATATACTCAGTTGGTTGTATTTGCAACTGTAGCATATCTTCCATTGAGGATTAACAATTTGTTATTACTTTGTCAACATTTGAATGGCAACAAGAAGATCCTTGAATCACCAAGAGACAACAAGCAAACACCACACACAAAACTTGTAAATCTCACATAAAAAAAAACAAATCTCCAGAAAAATCCTCAATTGTAACACACAGATTGCAGAAAATGAAAACAAGGGAGAAAAAAAAATTAAAGAAAAATGGATCGATTGACAGATATAAACTGCACCCACATAAAAAAAATCCAACAATTTGTTCACCATATTAGGTTGCACACACTTACATTTGCACACTTTAGATCATGAACCAAACTGCACACATTATATTAAATATGTGCTCCCCCTGTATATGCACACACAAATAATTAAATATGCACCCCAAACAGATAAAATTGCACACATTTATACATTGTACACACAACAACACAATAATATGCATGCATACCATTTATATAGTTGTATATAAACATGACATGCAACCAAAATCGAACCGTTTATAAGGTCATAAAATCTATACATGAAATATCCAATACCATATCAAAATGGATGATTTATTTGTTTGAAAACTCACTCTTGAACCCATCAAATTATAAAAACAGATAACTGCACAAGTTGTATAGATAATATTATCACAATATATGAATATTCACAACATTAAGACTCTTAACCCACACAAAAATTTGCACACAGAACAAAATATAATATATTCACACATCATTAGAATAAGAATATGCACCTTACAATAAACTATGCACACATTAATAAAATACAGAACGCTGCACACACTATTATCTATCTAATTTAATCTGTCTGCACACACAAAACACATAAACTATGAACATTAATATACAAAATATGACATTCTGCACATAATAGAGAACACATGCAACAAAACCCAAGCCGGAAATGAATCTAAAAATCCTATAAACGAATTATCCAATACAAAATCTAATAAAATGTGGTATTTTTTTAAAAACTCACCTTTGAACCCATCCAAACAGGACGACTAAAATACGGTATGAAAATTGTGCGATTCTGAATGGCAATAGAAATGGGCAAAACGACGATTCAGTTCTATAAGTTATAGTCAATATATATATATATATATTAATGGCGATTCAGTTCTGATATTGAGTTTGGGGGTCTACTTTCAACCTCTTGCAGTTTCTGTAGGGTGTGTGCAGATTCTGAGTTGGGGGGACGTTTTGGACCGGAATCAAGGAACGGGAATTCTGAGTTTTTTGATGGTGTTTTCCGTCGTTTGGGGTGCAATTTTGGGCGGAGTTGGTTGTGTATTTCGCCGTCGTGCAGTTCGGAGCTAGGCCACAATTTCCAGCGAATTTCGTAGTGTGATTAGCTTTGAATTGCTATGTGACATAATTATGGATACTACTGATTTTAATTAATGAGAGGAAAATACGAAATTTACATATATTTTGACCATGATTTGCGAAAATCTGTTTTTCAAATAAATTCAGAAACCCCAATTATTTGTTTGAGTAATTAAGGGTACTTTTGTCTTTCATATCTATTTTTTTTACCTAGTAGTAAGTTTAAAAATCTGTAGTATCTTAGAGTAAGGTCTCTCTATAAATGGTACCTATTTGTAATTCCCCCAAAATGATACTCTTGAATCAACAAATTGATACTCTCTATAATTTGCAAATGCAAAGTGATACTATGTATTTAAATTAAAATGTATTCTAATATGTACGCATTTGTGTTGTATTCAGATCAATTTAAAGTATCACTAATTTTTAATATTCGGGCATCACTTCCATAAAATAGTGACACTTTTGAATTCAAGAGTAATACTCCTGTACCATAAAAAAATACTCAAAGATTTTTACAACTATATAGTGAAATTAATTATATATATGTTCTAACCAAGTTTAAGTATGGTTCGTATGCAAACATCGCTTTTAATATATTCTTCCAAAATTAGTTGTACTTGTAATTCATGAGTGATACTCTTGAACCAAGAAGCGATACTTTCGAATCATAAACTGATACTCCAAATATTTTGAAACTAAAGATCCACATGGTTCCAATATTTATTTTTAAGTTAACATTTATCCCACGCTTAAGTGATATTATGAATTAAAAAGTGATACTCTAAAATTATAAACTGATGCTTCTGGAATTTTGGAACTTTAGAGTGATAATATTCCAATATTTGTTTTAAATCACATGTACTCCACATTTGAGTTAATTTTTAGGTTAGTTTTACGTATTGTCTGTCTCACAAAAAGTAGTGATACTCCTGAACCAAAAAGAGATACTCTCAAACTATAAACTGATGCTCCCTGTATTTTGTAATAAAAAATCATACATTTGAACTTGATGTACTTGTGTGCGTCCTCAAGCAACATCGCATGTCCATTTCCTACCCAACAAAAGTAATTTCTCTAAACATCGAGTCTTATCATTCAGCTAACTCGTCTGCCGCCTTCGCAAGTCCTTCCCATACGACGCCGTTCTAGATCTAAGCTTTAGGATTGGAGAATCGACGACTATAGTGTTCTGAGGCGGCTCGTAGGAAAGGAGATTAGAAAGCTGGTGGTGGTGGTGGTGAGATGAAGACATCAATTTGGAGAAGAAGTTGTACGGAGTCCCCATCGTCGACCATAAAAAGCGGTTTAGTTTTTGACATTTTGAGGAGATTTTGTGGAACTTCTGCAGACGATTCGGTACCGATGGTGAGCAGAGAGCAGAACCTGAGACCGCGCACACACTGCTATGTAAGCCTTATTGGCGGTGGCAGACGAAGTTTCCAGGCTCCAGCTTATTAAGGATAGTTTCTTTATCTCATTAAGGATATACTTGGAATTTATCTTATTAATATTAACGCGGGTCATGTTGGGTCAAGTATAAGACCCGTCTCATGCATGAGACCGTCTCACACAAGAGTGCCTCTTATTTTGAGAAAAACTCACATGAGACAGTCTCATACATAAGACGGGGTACAAATCAACATAGATCAATACTCATTACACACGCTTTTTAAAATATTAAAGCGTCATGTTCAAATTATACTCCATCTCATATAAGTGTGTTTCCTTGTATTTCGGTAAAGAGGAAACAATAAACTCCTCCAACTTGAAATTCACTAAAGGCAAAACTAATGGGCACCTTCATCCATTCCTTTAAAAAAAAAATTAGGGTTTAGAATATAGGATGAATCGATTATAAAAATATGATTATACAAGATTTAATAGAGTGGTATGTGATAAATAATATGATTATATGGTCTATAAAATCGTGGTATGAGCTTAACATATGGTAATGCAGATTTAATAAAGTGTGGTACAGAGTGAATTCACGGTGGTACAAGATTAAATAAAGTGTGGGAGCAGAGTGAATTAATGGTAGTACGAGTTTAAATAAAGTGTGGGAGCAGAGTGAATTAATTATAATACGGGCTAAACATATAGTGGTACAAGCTTAAATAATTTGTGGTGCGGAATGAATTAATGATGATACATGTTTAACACAAGGTGATACGACATAATTAATTAAATGGTGGGACGATGGTTGTTGAAAGTTTGAAAGTCTGTGGAGGAGTCCTTGTACAGTGTACACATTTGAAAAGGATGAGCGAGTTCTGTTTTTTTTCTAAGAAAAGTTGCTATTTTTTTTTTGAAAGACCATGATTTTTACTTCAACGGATTTTTTTAATTAATTTATTAAGAGTGTAGTGTTCCAAATAATTATTCTCTTGGCAAGGAGAGATAATTTGAAACTTGATGACAAAAAATAATGTCTTTTCTCTTTTAATGGAGTGAGAGAATGATTTTTTATTTTTATTTTTAATAAAAGAATGATTTTGTGGAGTGTAAATTTCAGATTTTCGACGGGCCAAGATTACATCAGAAGTGGGCTTCAATTTTTTCTTATCTTGGCCCAATTTGTTTTATATTTTTTTCATTCTTTACCGGAAATTTAAGAAAGGTATATATATCCAATCCCTTTTGACTGTTTTGACATGTCCGCGCAAATTCGATGGAATTTTCTGATCAATCAGAAAATGAAGTTCGCAGATTTTGATTCGATAATCATACTTCTATGGCTTGCCCTCTGTGCGTACACTCCGGTCGCCGGAGAGTCGCTGACGTGCTTGATGGTGTATAAAGAAGGCGGTGCTCCAGCGGTGTTTCAATCCCCAAAATGCCCTCGCTGGACTCTCTCAAATTACAAACCCCAATCCAATCGGAATCACAAATCACGGTCCTCCACGTGTCAGTCGGCGATGCTGCAAGGCCGCCGGAAGTTGCAAGAGGATCGCACTCTGTGTGTCGTAGACATTCGTATCCCTTTCCCAGGTAAAATTACACCGAGAATGAAGTAGGATAGTGAGTTTTTTTAAGTGTTGATTTTGCAATTCTGTGTTGATTAAATCTTTTCGTTTTCTTTTGAGAGGTCCGAAGGGGGTAAAAGAAGTGAGTGTTGGAATAATGGCGGTTTTTGATGGGCATAATGGTTCCGAAGCTAGTGAAATGGCGTCGGAGTTGCTGCTGGAGTATTTTGTTTTGCATACTTACTTTCTTCTTGATACCACGTACTCATTTTTGTCGAGGAGTCTGATGAGACGGCTGCCAAATAAAGGAGAAGATTGTCCTGCTTTTCAGAAGATTGAATGGAATGACGACTTTGATTGTCAGATATTGGATTTTGGAAGGTCTCTCTCATTCGGCAGCCTTTAATTAAAATTGCATATACGAATTTCCTTGTAGAACTACTTGCACTAAATCTGGACTATTCATTTCTAACTAGAGTTGAAGGGGGGTCAGTTGGTGAATTTAAGCTGATTTTACCTTGATATGAGAATCATGATAATACAACTATTAACATCATCACTGATATTTTGTTTTCCGTTCCATTATGCCCAGAAATGTAGGGTGGTTTGACATTTATATATATTTTAGAGATTTTATTGTTCCATCTCTTGGAACTCAATGTAGTGAATTTTCTTGCATGTGCAGCCAATTTGGAGAGTTTCTTGAATGTGTACCCATTGACACATTGTTTCATGTTTAATTGGACGTTTCCAAAGATTCATATATTTCCAATTTGATGAATAGGGTTTATGGTTACGTGATTAGTCAGATAAAGTATACCTTCTGCAGGTTCAACGTGACATTGTCAGCTATTTTTGATGGACTGTTTCCCTTTGAATTGTTGAGGGAAGCATTATTGAGGGCAATCCATGATATTGATGCAACATTTTCTGAGGTTAGTTTTATCCATGAATGTGAAGATGCAATATACTAATTTCACATGTTTGCTTATGTTGCTATAATTTGTGAAGGATGCATCAAGGCACAACCTCAATTCTGGTACGACAGCAACAGTTGTACTTCTAGCAGATGCTCAAATTCTAGTTGCTAATTTAGGTGACTCAAAGGCATTTTTGTGCTCTGAAGTGCATCAGTCTCCATCTGAGGCTAAAGGTTAGACCTTCATGCCTTAACCCCAAGGGTATGTTTGATTGAGATTTAGAGGATTTTGAAATCTTGATTTCAAAATCTCGTGGATTTCAAAATTTTGATAAATAGTAGTAGTGTGTTTGTTTTGAGTCTTAAAATATGATAGGATTTAACTTTATGTCAAATCGATGTGTAAGTGTGTGTGATGTTGTATTGTTATATTATTGTTGATAGTAATGGTAATGATTGAATGACTGTGTAATAATTATTGTGTTTTATTAGAAGTTGCTAAAGTAAAAATAAAAGGTGTGGTATGTGATAAAATAAAATAAGAGTGGGAATACAAAAATCATATGGGTCATTGGAGAGAGTGTGGTGTAGAAAAAAAATGTTATTTATAGGGTTTATAGGTATTTGTAGGGTGAACGTGGTAGGCTTTTAAAAACCAGAAATCTGAGAGTAGAATAGGATTTACATTCAAAATCCCAAATCAAACATACACCATGTGACTCAGTATAGCAGTATATGCTGTCAGAAATTAGCAGAAGAATAATTATTTTTGGGGCTGTAACATACCAACTCTTGACGATTAATAAAGCAAGAGTCTTTTTTTTATGTAAAACAGGTTCATCTTTGATTAAGATATTACGCATTCAGGCAAACCTGATATTTACTGTTGGTAATACAGAAGCTTATATTATCTATTGATACTTGGTTTTGTTGCAAAACTGCAGCAAATGCATTTAGGATAGTCAGACAGAGCAGATTAAATGATGGTTCTTCATCCTTAAAAGAGTACCATCAGTTAAAATCAATGGCATCTAATGGGTGGACAGTTTTAATTCCTAAGGTTCTGACAAATGATCACCACCCTGATAGAGATGATGAAAAGTCACGGGTTGAATCTGCTGGAGGCAATATTTCGGAGTGGGCTGGTGTAGCCCGAGTTAATGGCCAGCTGGCTGTATCCAGAGCAATTGGAGACGTACAATTTAAAAGGTAAGCTGCTTATGCCGAATCAATTTTTTGCAAAACACTTTTTTTTTTAATGAGACTTTGCTCATGATTCTAATTCATAATAAAAATTGGAATTATTTATCTGTCTTGACAGTTTCGGTGTAATATCGGTACCTGAGGTGACGGATTGGCAACCTTTGACCTCGAATGATAGCTATGTGATTGCTGCATCTGATGGTGTTTTTGAAAAGCTTAGCCCCCAAGATATTTGTGATATATTGTGGCAGCCCTTTTCCCATTTTATTACCCAACCAGAACTCAATTCTTCATGTGCATACTCTTTGGCTGATTGCATAGTTAATACTGCATTTCGGCGAGGGAGTATGGATAACTTGGCGGCTATGGTGATTCCACTGAGAGCATCAGTTTCTCTTGAAACTTTTGAAGACAGGAGTTATACTTCGAAGAAACATGATTACTTGGCAGTAGGAGATCAAAGGCAGATCTATGAAAAGTCAGGTGATTTTCTTTTCTCGAGCTTCTGAAGCAGTTTGCATTACTTCATGATAATAATATGCAACAGTTAGTCTTGTTATCTGCTTATATGCTGTCTACTTTAGTTTATACTTGTTTCTTATTGTGGAACTCATTGCCTTTGACGTTTCTGGCGAAGTTCAGAATTTAAGTCGCTCAAAATTTGTGGAAGATATACTTATAAAAGTTTACTACCAAACGGTGGAACCTTGTTAAAGAAATAGAATGAAGTGCCCAGAACTCCTTTTCTAGTGTCTTGACTTTGTCGTACAACTCACATCCTCGTGGAAACTATGTTAAATATGTGACTTGCTTTTGAATGTAAAGTGGTTTCCAAATATTAGGATTCTCTTCGGATCTCTGTAATATTTGACGTAACGTGGATCCAGAAATGGATCTGAACTAAATGTAAAAATCTAGGTAATGGAAGTGGCTTAGAGATAATTGAATATGTAGTTGACTTTTTCCCTTCATGTGTTTTATGATATTAGCTACACATGGTAACTCTTTGGCCACTTAATAAATCTAGAGCTACTTGTTGAAAATGTTTAACCAATTGAAGATTATGTTATAACTCAAAGTTCTTGCTCCTGTTTAGGTAGTTTGATAAGGATGCATCTCGGAACATAACTCTTTTATCCTACTACCTCTTTTATATATTTCTCCCGCTTGTAATTTATCGTATTTGCCTTAGTAGAAATGTAGATTATTCAGAATCCTGTTCTTACTTTTGGAAATATATGTTCTCCACTTGAGAGTGTGATGAAACCTCTATACCGAGGAAGCTAGAAATTCCGAATGGATGCACGCAATTTACTAGCGAACAGCAAAACGCTGCAATTGTTCAATTCACAAAAAATACGCATAATCCCTCAAACAGAAAACCCTACGCCTAATATGGCGAACTAAAGCCCATGGGCTGATTTGTTCAGAAATCCAGAAATAAGAACGGAAATATAAATGGCAAGAAATCTAAATACGGGAATAATAAAAATTAAAGGACGAAACTTCAAAACTTCAAGTTGCCGCCTTCTTCTTCCGCCTCTCATATATTTGCCCAAAACGGTCCGCTAGTGGCGCGACCGTGGTCTCATCATCATCCCCCCTTCAAATCAAACCTTGTCCTCAAGGTTAAGAGAAGGAAAGCGAAGTCGTAACTCATCGACGGCCTCCCAAGTCGCGTCCTCGACTTCCATCGACTTCCAACGAACAAGAGCTTCACGCACGTAATCTCGACCGCATTTCTTCCATCGATACTCCAACACCTCCAATGGCTCAAACAAAGGCTGGCCGTCTGCTGAATAAGGCGGAAGTGTAGGTTGAGCGTATCAATTTCTCCCACCTACGCCGCAACAATGACACATGGAAAACCGGATGAATTCGGAGTCCTTGGCAACTCCAAACGACGCGACACTCCTAACGCTTTGCAATACCCGAATGGGCCAAAGAACCACGGTTTACTCTTTTGAAAACCCGATTCTTTGCTTTATATGGTTGCGGCTTAAAGGTGAACCAGTCACCAACCTCGAACTCCTCCGACCGCGGCAGAGTCGACGTCTTTCTTCATGCGATTACGTGTGCCCTCCAAATTGAAGCGAAGCTCGCGAAAAGTCGTCGTCCTCTCTCGAAGTTGCACGTCGTCCTTTCATGTACCATAGTAGACCTGCGCCGTGAAAAGGAATTGCACGGCGGTGCCCATATCTTGCCTCGAGCGGAAGTCATGGAAATGCTCGCTTTGGAAAGTAGTGTTGTACCAATATTCAGCCCATGCGAGATAATGTTCCCATTCACTTTCGGTTTTTGATGAGTGAAATCAAGAATCTTGCTCCAAACAACGATTAATGACCTCATTCGACCGTCGGTTTGAGGATGGTAAGCGGAGCTCATCAATTCGCGTCCTTGTAATGCAAAAAGCTCACGCCAAAATGTGCTCATTAAAGACCGTCGCGATCCAAAACTATGGATTTTGGAATCCGTGCGGCCTTCACTATGTTCTGAGCGAACTCATCGGCCCACATCCGCTGCGAGAATATGGGTGTCATAGCGAAACAAAATGTGCATACTTAGTCAAACGATTCGATTACCACCATGATCACCTCCTTACCTTTAGAGCGTGGAAGGCGGTAATAAAATCCATCGAGATGTCCGTCCGTACAGTGCGGAATCGGCAAAGGGTGCTAGTAAGCCCGGCGGTGAAGCGACTATCCGACTTGTTCTTACCGACAAGTGTCCACAATTTGAGCGAATGCCTCGACATCCTTCTTCATCCCAAATTTCAACAAAAAGTTGTGAGAGCCTCTTAGCGTCCATAAAATTCGAATGCCCTCCAAAAGCGAAGCATGAAATTCTGCTTGACCTTGTTCGGTTTCGCCGGCACAAAGATCACCCGTCATTCAAACAACCGTGCTTGACCTCATAATCTGGTTTCTCGCCGTTCAAGTCGTTGGCCTTTATCCACATTGGTCCGAGCTCATCATCCTTTGAGTAGCCTTGGCTATGTCGACTAAATACTCGGACCGCGATGACACAAAATTGCAGCACGGTGTTCGGCCGACCAGCTATGGTCCCTCCGAGACGAGCGTCCACCGCCCCCATTATCCCTACTCGGACGGTAAACTATTTTCGTAGTCAAAGCCCACTAACTTTGCTATCCACTTTTCTCGCTTCCTACAGAGTAATGTCTGTTGCTCAACAAATACCTCAAGCTCATTTGTCCGTCACGATCTTGAACTTTCGACCCACCAAATAAGGTTGCCACCCCCGAATTGCTTCCCAAGATGGCTAACATCTCATTATAAATGAACCGACCACGACCTCTTGGATTCGGTATGCTTACTACTATATAAGCTATGGGGCGGTTATTCTGGGAAAAAACGGCCCCAATCCATGTCCGGATGCATCCGTTTCAATCACAAATTCCTCCTCAAAGCTTTCGGTAATGCAAGCACGTTGTCAGACTCATTCTTTCTTTCAAAGAATCAAACGCTTTTTGAACTACGTAAACCGTGCAAACTTATTTTCTTGGTTAAATTGTGAAGTGGCGAGCCTTTTCCCCTAAATTTCGCACAAAATTTCCGATAGTACCCTTGAGGCAAAGAAAAGCCCACGCAACAAAGTCACGTTTCTCATTATCGGCCATTCTCTAACAGCTTCAATCTTTCTCGGGTCTACTCGAACCCCCTCAACTGAAATAAAGTGGCCCAAATACTCAACCTCCCGAACCCCAAAAAAACACTTTGATGGCTTAATCACAAACTGTTGGTCGCCCAAAATTTTCAAGACAGTTCGCAAGTGCTCCATGTGCTCCCCCCATGATTTGCTATAAATTAAAATATCATCAAAAAACATGTTAACGTACCATCATCGCAAGTGAGGTCTAAAAATGTGGTTCATGATTGCCTGGAAGGTGGAGGGTGCGTTGCTTAAACCGAACGGCATGACCAAATACTCATAGTGACCATTATGTGTACGAAATGCGGTTTTGTGAACATCATCGGGGTGCATGCGAATCTGGTGGTACCCTGCACGTAAGTCGAGCTTCGAAAAATATAAGGCCCCATGTAATTCATCCAGCATATCATCCACGGTAGGAATGGCCGAATGGGTTATCGATCCTTAACGGTCGCGTCGTTGAGTGCTCTATAATCGGTACAAAATCGCCATGTGTTGTCTTTCTTCTTCACGAGCAACACCGGCGATGAAAACGGGCTAGTGCTGTACCTAATTTGGCCGCCCCCATCATCTCACCAACCTGTTTCTCGATCTCTTCCTTCTGAAAGTGGGCATACCGGTAGGGTGCCACGTTAACCGGCTTGGTCTCGTCAATCAAACGGATTCGGTGGTCGAATTCTCACCTTGTTGGAAGAGCTTTGGGTGCTGTGGAGACTGCCTTAAATTCGGCCAGCAGCTCCGCTATCTCATTCTCATGCTCGTCTGACTGGTTGTTCCGTGGGTGAAGTGACTCCCGATGCTGCCAACAAAAACATTTCGCCCCCACGGACACGTTCCCTCTCTATCGCCCTTTCATCGACCTGTTCCGGGGTCATGTACCCAATTCCTTTCAGTGTGATGGGTGTGTCCTCAAGCCAAAATTGGCAAGACAACTCGTTGGCGTAAAAAAACATGGGACTTATTGCCGCGAGCCATGGCATACCAAAGACGACGTCGAGGTGTGGCATCTGAGACCATAGAAAGTCGTTTGGAATCGTATGCCTTGCACACACACCGGTACTCTCTCGTACCACGAGTTGCATAGTATCTTTTGTCCGTTCCCCACCGTAATATTATAGGATACTTGCCCGCGCGTTTCTGGCAATCCCAAATATGTCTCAAGATTAGTGGAAATGAAATTCTGTGGCCCCGCTGTCCACTAAGATTATCACTGGTTGACGACCGATAGTGCCTTCAAACTTCAATGCGGCGGAGGTCGCTTGCCCGTCTTGATGTGGTCAATGACATGGGTCTCTCACCCTCGTGCCTTGTTCATTAAATCTACGATCCTTCACCCTTTGGCTCTTCGTCATTATCGGTCGGTAGGTGTCGTGTTGCCGGCGATTACCCGCGTCATCTACAATCAAACTCACTACTTTGGCGTTTGGGCACACATGATCCCAAGTGTACTTCTCGTTGCAAGTGAAGCGTTGCCAGCCTTTTGTCTTCGGGTTGTTTTATTTCGCCATTACTTAATTGGTCGCCCATCCATATGGTGTCACAAGCCAGTATGGTTTCGAGCCCCCACTGGCTGGCTTGGTGGAGTCACGGAGGGTTAGCGGTCGGTGTCGTTCCGCCCAACACTGCATTGGTACAAAGTTGAATTAGGTCGATTGAAAACCGCAGCATTGGTTCGCCAATCCTAAGTTGTTTCCTTCCTTGTAGCCGATTCTATTAGATAAGAACGTCTCTGGTTTCCACATCTTTAGTTCCGATTTACTAATTCGGTTTTGGGCCTGCCATTAAAGGTCTGAGCAATGCGCTCGGTGGCGATGGGGTGGCGAAACTCATGGCTTTCTCGAATTCACGTAAGTAATCCGAAACTACCCGGCGCCGAATCCGACTCATGGATGCGTTCGCGTCCTCATCTTTGGTTCGTGCCAAACCGATTCATGATGCCACTTTTTTGAAATCATTACCCACGATAATTCAGGCCTCCATTAAACTGTTCGAACCATCTCCCACCATTGGGCAACCTCCCTCGAGATAGAGCAGGCGATTTGCACACGATCTTTCATTCAGTGCCTTGCCACTCGAAATATTGCTCCACCCTATCCACCCGATTGGTAGCGTCCTCACCCCCCCAAATTTGGGAATTCAATTCATGGGTCCCGGGCCTGTGGTCCTTGACCACATCCCGTCGTCTACTCATACCGACTCTTCCTCTGTTTTCTCACTCTCCTCTTCCGTGTCCTCATTGCTCTCCTCTTTTTCTGTTTCAGAGCCGTCTTGGTGAAAGGGCCCTGACCTGTTCCCAAACGGGTTCTCCTCCTCGCCCTCGGGGTTTCGCGCCTGATTGCGATTTCATGGCGCCCTCTTATTCTCGAGAATTAGCGCGGTGTCGCGTTTGATTTCATCGCCCGACATCCGCCGTCGCGCGGATTCTGGTCCTCTTCGCGTAAATCTTTGGCTGCGAGCCCTCATCCCTAGTAGAGCGCCTATCCCGACGTCTACTTCCCCCCGAACGGTCCCCGCGTTGCCGCTGTAAGTCGCGCATCGCATTTGATAACTCCATCATTGACGACTCCAGGGCTTCGAACCGTTCTTTGTTCGTCACCATGGCTCTGGTGCCAATTGATGAAACCTCTATACCGAGGAAGCTAGAAATTCCGAATGGATGCACTCAATTTACTAGCGAATAACAAAACGCTGCAATTGTTCAATTCACAAAAAATACGCATAATCCCTCAAACAGAAAACCCTACGCCTAATATGGCGAACTAAAGTTCATGGGCCGATTTGTTCAGAAATCCAGAAATAAGAACGGAAATATAAATGGCAAGAAATCTAAATACGGGAATAATTAAAATTAAAGGACGAAACTTCAAAACTTCAAGTTGCCATAATTCTTCTTCTTCCTCTCATATATTTGCCAAAAAAACGGTCCATTTGGTCTCATGTGAATATGGATTATGCGCTCAAAATCGTGGTCTCATGATTAGGAAAAGTGAATATGGATTATTAGATCTTTAAAAAGGTATGGGGTTCAATCTATTGAAGACATTTAAACGTTATCTTCTCGTTTAGTGTGATTAGATTTTTGGGAAAAGGTTTATGTTGGAGGATAATTTTGTAGATTTTATGTATCTTAGATCTTTAAAATTAAGGTATGGGTTGGAAAAACTAGGCGTATTGATGTTGTATCTATCGCCCTATGCTTCATTGTTTAGTAAGAACCCCAAGTCAAATTTTCACCTTGGTGAACCAACACATTGCACCAATTTTTGGGCAAGTAGTTTAAGAAAATTGTATAATGAGTAGAGTGTTGGAGGATAATTTTGTAGATTTTATGTATAAAGTAAATAAAATAGTTTGATTGTGTGTATTGTGGGTCCAAAAGCAATGGCATTTTATGTAAATATGTAAATATTGTGAGGGTGGAGTTTAATCAGAAGTTTCCTTTTTTAGGTATGCAAAGTGTTGTGGGACGGCCCAATAAGGAAAGTGTGCAATGTATTGTGGGACGGAGGGAGTATCTTTTTCAAAAATCTGATGTGCTCTATAATTATTTCTTTAGGTGAGGAGAACACTTCAGCACTTGCAGAACTGCAACCTCATCTTGATGTTGCTAAGTTTGATAGACTACTGGTAAGACTGAGAACATGCAACTTAATTTCTTCATCCATCATATTTTCTGTTTTCTGTTGTTTCTGGCCTTTTGTTTCATTTCAGTTCATGCATTTAAGAGTGCATTCATCTCCTGTAATAAGTTTGATATTAGAGTCCGGGTTCAAATTTGGGGCGTCGAATGGTTTGGGAACCTTATCCTCATTAATGGGATTTGTATGTGGTGAAACAAATTCCTTTGATAAAATGCATGAAGCAGAGGATGATATTAACAGCCTAGAAAGTATGTCATAAAGTGTGATAGTTATTGCATTCTATATATCTATGATTTTGTGGTGTGACTGGTGTCTCTTTTTTTCTGGTATATGAATAACTGTGTAAATCAAAAGCAATTAGTTCATTCTTGTTATAATTTTTGAGTTCTCTTCATTTTTCTAATAGGGCCTGCTTATGTCCTGCCAAGGAACTAGGCGGTGCTTACCATCCCAACGGGCCCTTCTTGGGCCCCACCTTACCCTCCCTGGCTTTTCCTGTGTTTTTTAAAATTGGTTCTATTCTAAATAAAAGTGATGTTATGTAGTTGAAGAATAAAAAAAAAGATTAGGGTTATGGAAAAAAGCAAATTTTGCCTTTGCTCTTTGTAGATTGAACTATCTTTGCGCTTGTTCATATTCTTTTCACCTCTCTATTGAAATAATATGTAGAGTAAGAAGCTTGGTAATTAACATATGCAACTATGCTTTTTCTTTCATACATTTGATGATTTCTTCCTTTGTAGCTTATCAATTTTAATGTCCTCCTTATACATATATTTTGTTTCTGATTGCTTTGAGATTCATTTCTTATCTTATTCGCCTATTCGGGTGTTTCATCTGTTATAATAACGCCATGATGTTAAATAATGGATTTTTATGGTTTGTCACGTGCATTTGCAAATGGACACACTACTAATCTTTATTCAGAATGCTGATTAGTTTGTTGGGTTATGTTACCGGACTTCTGTCTTGCTACAGGTTGAAGGAAAGGATAACTTTGGATGCTTTTATTTATCTGAGAACCTTGATGTAAACGATGAATACACATTTTGGATCCATAGAAATACAAGGGAGTACATGTCTGAATTATCACCGGCTTTAACTGGCGCCTATCATTCTTGGAGTAAGATGAATTGTTACTTTTGTGATACCCAATTAGCATTTATCTTTGACAATTATACCCCTATTTCTGGTTGCAGCTGGATCATTAGATTTCTATAATGATCAACATACATGTACACAATTCGGACTGCATGGTGATGTGAACAATGATCACTGCATGTATTCTGATGGCTTTGCTAGATTCCTTGGTTTACTTGAATCAATCCCTTTTCATAGTTCTGGCCATAATGAGCATGTGACATTAGATACAAGGTAGACCAATTTTCTGGTGAAGCATTTGACCTTTATATAAATATTGCAATCTATACTTTTAATTATTATGCCACTGCAGTTGGCTACTACTAGTTTGTCCTTGATAAAATTTCAATTTAGATTTGATTTGTTAATACATGATTAAATTAGTATTAAATTGGTATAAATACACCCTAGGTACATTTTGAAGAAGAAGTTTGACCGTGGAGCATATGGAGAGGTTTGGCTTGCTTTCAATTGGAATTGTTCTCAAGTTGGGAAAGATAACCGAAGGAAGCATGTGGATAAACGGGTTTTATACAGAAATGATCGGGTGAGGGCATATGACGAAAATATAGATACCAATGTATTTGGTGAAGACTGCAGTACTGACTATTCTGATGACAATATGTTCATTTTGAAGCGGATAATGGTAAACAATCAAATTTGGTTTTCTTCTTTTCTCTTCTTCTACTTCGGCTTAAATGTCATAACTCAGTGCAATCTGTATATCTATGTGTTGCATTATATACTATTGTTTTATCATGCTGCATATATCAAATATCATATTGTGCTGTGAAATCAAATATATATTATTTTATACCGGTAACTGGAACAACCATTTTCAATTTTTATAACGATCAAATGCTCAATTATTTAATCTGGCGGTATCGTGAACAGGTGGAAAGGGGGCCTGCTGCTTATCTGAGCGGGTTACGTGAGAAATATTTTGGTGAAGTATTTTTAAATGCCTCCAATTCTTTACAAGGTTCATCGCATGGAGCTGCCTACGAAGAAGGGTTAAATCATATTGCCAGATACGTTGAATCTTTCGAGTCACGATCTAATGAGATATGGCTTATATTTCATCATGAAGGTATATCCTTGTCAAAACTTATCTATACTGCTGTGGAAGTGGCAAGTGAGGCTGATAAAGAGAGAATTGAGCATGAGAAACGTGTTCAGATATTGCGTCCATCGAAATGGTGGCACTGGTTGAAGACTACAGAAGCAGGGCAAGAGGAATTGTGTAATCTGATACGGCAGTTGGTATGCTAATATTATTAGCTCAAAGCAAAAAAATTAACTTGAATACTCTTTTTCTTTCTTGCTCCCCGTTAGAGGTGTCAATGGTCCGGGCGGGTGGGGGTACTTGATGATCTGAATGGGTGGGGACATGGCAACCTGCTGCAGGTCACAGGACGGGTCTTAAAATTTTAATTATAGCAAAAAAAATTACATAATATATCATAAAATTATGATTTCAATTGAAATAAATAAATGAATGCAGTTAGAAACATGTTTATGAATTTGTTTTCAAATTTTAAAGACGTTGATATCAGTGGTAATATTTAGTTGAATGCCAAATTGTAATTATATTATGTTTTATCAATATATATTGGCCTAGAAAATATTTATGAAGTCGAATTATTGTTACTTATATGCTATATATACAGATAAAATATGAAAATTATGGTAATATGATATATTTATATGTATCATATATATTATATACACTATATATTAAAAATTTATACGTAAAACGGGTCTGAACGGGTTGGTCGGGGCAGGGCGGTTGATTCGGATATCCATCGTGTTGTTTATTATCGACGAACCTATATCAGAATAAATGAATGCTGCATGTGGGGTTTGAAAATTATGACTTGGGAAATTAAATGGAATGAATTATTAATTATTAAAAGTATAGATGAAATACATTTTCTCACCAAACAATATCCTGACATGCATTATTCTGCTTAGTTGATGGCGCTCAAGTCGTGCCATGACCGCAACATCACTCACAGGGATATCAAACCTGGTAAGAAGCATCTAAGGTTTTGCATAGTGTTTCTATGTTTTACACAATTAAAAGCTAATTGACGTTCTTTATGTTTACTTTTTCAAGAAAACATGGTAATATGCTTAGAAGATCAGGAATCGGCAAGCTGCTTGTCAGGAAGTCCAAATGATGACAAAAATTATACTACTAAAATGTATGCTTTTTTTTTTTAATGCTGTCATTGTGATCTCCTTTCTGGCTCCTTACAAGTGATCTCTGAGTTGTTTATTTCATTGTTCAACAAAAACTAATTTTTTGTAGCCTTTTGTGTTGCTTTCACTTACTTCTGAATCGTGTCTCCTGTAGTATAGCTTCAACACATAAATATTAAACTGAGCCATGTTTGGTCCACAAATAGTTCAATTAACTTATTATGCTGAGAATAGTTTTTATGTAATTTTTTTATTAATTGCAGGTGCATCATTGACTTTGGTAGTGCTGTCAATGGTTTCACAGTGAAGCATTTATATGGGTCCGTTGGACCTTCAAGGTATTACTTTGGCATATTGCATTCTGTCATTCAATTTCTTTCTGAAGATCTTATTTAGAGGAATAGCAAGCAATGCAGACTAGAAAGTACTGCCGAGAGATCTTAACTTTACATGCAAATATACTCTCTCAGTTCTTATTGCAATATTGACATCTATTTACTTTCTATTTGTAGTGCCGAACAGACTTCTGACTATGCTCCACCAGAAGCTTTTCTTAATGTGAGTTGGTATCGTGGACCATCAAGTGTTACTTCAAAGTATGTTGAATTTCTTTTCTCATTAAAATTTTCTTTTCCATATTTAATTATCAGCAACATGTGACAGTTAACTAACAGACTGGTTTTATTTTCTTTCTCTAGATCAATGTACTCTCCCTTTCTTAAAGATGTAAAGTACTTTGCTGCAGCTGAAAATGCTGTACTATATAAATGTGTATTACTTCTGTAAATCTGAACACTGCATTAATAGTTTATCTTGATTAAGTAGGTTTGTGGAAGATTGTGATGGCCTCCATTGCCATGAAAATTATGAAAACTTTACCCAATTTCTGGTGAAGGTTGTTGAGAACGACTATTTAAAATACTGTCTGTAATTTGGGTCTTCGATTTTACAGTTTTCTTCCTCAGTTTTCGAGACTACCAAATTGCTTATTAGAATGTTGATAATGAAACTATATCGATACAAATAATTATAATATGTGTCTATCAATGCAATTGATTTACTTTCTGCTGCTTTCTTGTATAGGTATGATATGTGGAGTGTTGGTGTGATAATCTTGGAGTTGATTTTAGGATCACCAAATGTGTTTCAGATAAGTTCTATAACTCAAGCTCTTCTAGATCAGCACCTCAATGGTTGGAATGATAGCTTGAAAGAGCTTGCTTACAAGTAAGCCCAGAGTACTATTTTTCAATTGTATATCAGTATATCAGTTTTAAAATAGATAAATTTACATTTATGCGATTATGCATAAAAAGTGTTTGGTTTATCCACGTCTGATGGATTTTATGGCATGAGGGGTCAAGTCGTAAGGGTATTTTTGCATTTAGATGGTGAAAATTGAGTCTTGTGAGTTATTACAGCCTCTGTTTTAGTTTATTACTAGAGCTTTAGGATAATCATTGATTTGTTATTTGATATCAGACTTAGAGCTTTGATGGAAATGTGCATCTTAATTCCTGGGGTTTCCTCAAAACTTCGTCAAGATGGGGGTACAAATGGCCAGGTGAGTACTTTCTTTAATATTTCTGTTGTTGATAATGTGCAATATAGCAGTTTAGTCTTTTTGAAACTAAGCTAATGATGATCATATTTTAGCCAAGGGTAGTTAAACTTCTAGTTTAGTTGAAAGAGAGTTGGCTTACAATTCTATTATACAATCATACAACTGATAGATTGTTAGCATTGTTAATATCAGATAAGACTTGAGTACAAAAAAATAGCAATATGATGGATCCAGGATTTCGTCCCAAGGGGGGCGATATTTTTCATAAAGAGGCAAAAATTTAAAATTCCAAGGGGGGCAAAATGATAAACTTTTACGAATTTAAGGCATACATAAAAAAATTTCTATATATATAGTAAAGGAAATCTAAATCTAAATCTAAATTTCTATATATTTAAGGCATCCCTGGCCATTTTTACTGATTTTCCTGAGATTAATGAATAAAACAAAACATCTTTCATTTATGTTTTACAAATAAGTTAGGAAACATACACATGACTCCAGAATGGAAAATTATATTATCCATTGCTGAAAGGTTTGGTGTGCTTGGATGCAGAGTTCACCTGTTCCCTGGAAGTGCTCTGAAGATTATTTCTCTTATCTGATACGGAATAGAGATCCTCTTAAATTAGGGTAAGACTTTATTCTATTGGTGAATGTTTATTGATGTGTTTATATAACGGCTTTTTGTACGTATAAACTTCATCAGGTTTCCAAATGTATGGGCTTTGCGTTTAGTACGTGATTTACTACAGTGGGACCCAGTAAGTTCTTTTAGCGACTCTTTACTCTGAAATTTTGTGGAAGAATGAACATTTCTTCCTATGAAATTGGATCAGGAGGATCGTCTGGGCGTTGATGATGCTCTGAGACATCCTTACTTTTCATCAGCTTCTTGAAAATCAGCCTGTACAGAAGGTTAGGTTTGTCTTTTCCATCACTGTGCTGATTTCATTGCTCGAAATTTGGGGGAGGGGGTGGTTCCTTACCGTGCTTTTCTTCATGGGAAGAGAGAAATGGACTATATAGTTTCTAGATATACATTTAATCTTGAGCAAGTCTCTTGTACACCATTTGTATGGTGCAACTGTATACAACTAATACTTTTAAGTGAAACCAACTAATGCTGACCAACTGATACCTTTAGCAAAACAACTAATAGCATTTAAAAATTTACTTGAGTTGCACGGTGCACTTGGCGCACACAAGACTTTGTCTTTAATCTTTGGTCTTCTGTCTAAAATTGCAGGTTCACCACCTGCTCAAAGTTAATATTATAGAATGTCCGACCCAATTGGGTAACATCTGATCGGGTCGGGTTGGGCACCTGAAAAACCGATAGGAAATGGCCACCAATGGATTCCAGTAGAAAGAGAGCATCTCAACCGACCTTTCTCGAAGCTTCTTCAGCATGACTATTGAAACTCAGATTACAGTTGTTGATATAATTACTAACACAGTCGCTTCACCACATAATCAATGGAAATGGAAATCGGGAATGTGGTCCGACATGACAAACTAACCTGGGAGGGGATGAAGCTTGCCGTCATGTATGTTCATGGTTTCATTGCAATACCTGGGTATGTCTCTGAGCTTTTCGATACATATGTATAGATGATTTATTCGCTCTTAAATGTGGTAATTATGATTAAGTAGGGGATAAAATGTACGTTTATATCTATTTGTAACCTTAAAATGTATATGTATAATGTACATGTAAATGTAAATGATCAAGCCCTTCTCTTGACAATAGCTTTTCAACTTTTGATGAGCTGGTATCTCGGGAATAATCTTTTGCTGTTGAGCTTCCCAGTTATCTGTAGAAATTTTAACCTATTTTCCGTACTATCATCAAGATGAAATTTTAATACACACATTCATCAAACCAGGGGAGTAACACCTTTCCATGATGTAAAATCATGAGTAAAAACATGATATCATTAACGAAGTGGAATAGCTCAAATGGTTAGAGCATTACTACTTATACCTTGAGGTTATGGGTTCACGTCATTATATGTCTGATTAAAAAAAACGTGATATCATTATTATAGCAAATGAAGGGTCACTTGTGTGCTATAGACTATAGTCTTGATTTTGGGTTCGCGTCATTATATGTTTGATTAAAAAAAAACGTGATATCATTATTATAGCAAATGAAGGGTCACTTGTGTGCTATAGACTATAGTCTTGATTTTGATTTATTTGGGTTGGAAAAATCAATGGTGGTTGCTCTTTTAAGCTCTTTAATCTTTTACATGGCTTTACATGATTTTATTTTATGTATTATTATATTATTTATTGGATGTAATTGTGAAAATAATAATTTACATATTTTATTATTTTATATGTTATTTGTAGGAATGTAACATTTTTTATATAATTTGATATCCGGCCCAATTACTTCGGGGAATCAGAATCCACAGTTGTTGGTCCCGGTGGGAAAACCTATTTTGCGCGTGCGGAAGCAAAACGTTTGACTTCGGTGCATATAAAACAGGGGTGAGGGCAGAGTGTTTCCAATTTTTAAACTTTGGAGCTCATGTGTTGTGTTTTGCTTATAATCAGATCGTATACGACAAATATAAACATAAAGAAGAACAACACAAAGAATATATATAGTGGTTCGGACAACCAGGTCCTACATCCACTCTCCTCTCTAGGAAATTCCTTATCAAACTCGAGCTCGACTACCTCGTAGTTTACTTACCCAACTCATTTACCGAAGTTTTACGACTACTCCGTAGTTTACTTACTCAACCCGACCTCGAGCTTTACGACTACCTCCGTAGTTTACTAACTCAAACTCTTAGATGTTTAACGAGTTCACACCTCCTTCGGGACTTATCACCCTTTCTCGGGTTTGCCTAACAACTACCTCACTTCACCACCTGGGTTTTGGGTTTTTGGTGTTGTCTCCAACTATGGTGAGATTTTTCCTTACAATGGTTTAGCCTCAATGCTAAGGTTGGGAAAATCTCTCTCAAGCTATGATACATCGTGGGTTGCTTAGGTTGGGTTCTAAACACTCTTTGAATATATTTTATATCTCTGAGACTTGTGTTCAGGGTGGGGAATGCTAACTTCTCTTTGGCTCAGAGCATCGTTGTTATCTTCTTCGCACTTCCACTTTCCTCCACACTTGATAATGAAGGAAGAACTTGTATTTATAGTGTGGATTTGAATGTTACCGATTGGAGAATCACATTCAAATCCATACTATTCTTTTCTAAGCTCGCAGCCTTTTTCAGTGGTTGTCTTCTCTCGTTGGTCCACGTCACTTGGATTCCAACGTTTATATTCCTCGACTTGATTGCCTCGGAACATTCGGGATATCTTGAGCATTGATACATTCGAAGTCTTTAGTAATTTTGTGCCTTGATATTTCTCTCGAGTCTTCGAGTTCCGAAATCTGCGGAGTTCTCCGAGTCTTCGAGTTCTCTGAAGTCTTGATTTTCTACGAGTCTTGAGTTCTCTGAGTCTTGAGGTTCTCTCGAGGCTTCGGTTCTCGATATCCTCATTGAGTCTTGATATCTCGATTTCTTCGAGTCTTCAGATACTTAACTTGTTCTATATCTGCCGACTATACATGGTGCAGATAATATCCTGAACACTCTAAAACTGAATCCTGACTCATCTATCAAGATTATCCTGAACATGTCATACTCAGGGGTTTTGGGATCTAATCAAAATCCTTTTTATTAAATCCATTTCAACAATTTTCTTTTTGATGATGCCAAAAACCTATCTTGTTACAAACATATAACCTATACTTTCGAGGTTTTGTTTTTCCTATTACAAGAATGGTAAATCTCTAATCAATTTAAATCTTTCAACAGATTTCTTCAGTAATGAATATTTCCTAAATAGATCATTACTAAATACTTAAGCAATTTCTCCCATAACATTAGATAGTTTCCCCTTTATATGAGCATACAATCAGATTAGAGACATTCAATCAGGCATATCATCATAAAAGACATGTAAAAAAGATAATGAGGTATTATCTTTGAGCATAAAGATAAAAGTTTCATTGATTGTATGTTATCAGTTACAGATTACAATGAACTTATCAAAGAAATAAAGACAAAAAAAAAACATAAAGAATTACAAGTCTTCAATTTTGGTCTTTAGTCTTCTGTCTTCAGCTCGGCTCCTCATTCTTCTTCAATGGACCTTGTCCGATCGGGATATCGACACTCATGCCGACCGAGTTGATTTCTTGACCGAGACATCTTGACCCTCAGTGTCTTGACCTATCTTGAGTCTCGGTTTACTTTATCGAAGTCTCGGATCACTTTTACCAAGTTTATTCGATTTCTTTTCTTTGCTGTCTGATTAGCTCGATTAATCAGATCAACACATCTTTAGATCAACATAGCATCAGGTCATTATATCAGGTTAGCATATCAGGTTTATCATATTTGATCTCGATCACGTCTGATCTCGATCAGTCTTCATCTGCTCATTATCATATCTGATCTCGATCACGTCTGATCTTGATCGATCTCTTTTGCTCATCTTCCGATTTCCAACCTTCTCTTCGATTTCTTTGGCTTTAGCTTTTCTTCACCGATTTTACCTGATTTCGGAGTTGAACTCAACTAACTCATTTGATCTCGATCAATCTTTGTCTGCTGACCATGTCTTGATCTTGATCATCTACTTTTGATTACGTGAGTTCCCCCAAGTTGAAGTCCCCTTTCAACCGTGATATAGACCGATATATCCGATTTGGTGAAGTTTTTTCAAGCTCAATTTGATTTTCTTCATTTGATCGACTTTGTATGTAATCGATTTTTGTTGACCTAATCGATTCTCCTCGGATTAAGTCGATTCTTGGAAAGTGTTCTTTGCCTTAAACTTAGTCTAGAATAGTAGCCTCTATTCCCTAAGTTGGTGCGATTTGACATCGTAGATATCGTCGACACTCTCGATATGTCAATCCGCCATAACTTTTCCAATTATCGGTCGCGTGATTTCTACACGTCCTTGTGATGCAAATTTTTCTAAAAAGGCTTTGAGAGCTCAAATTTGCATCTGCACCCTTCTTAGCCTCTATAAATTGGACCAATATTTTACACAACATAACTCATTCACCATACTTATCTTCTTTGTAGAATCATGTATCTGGTGAACCCTTGTTTTCAGAGTGAGACTTTAAGAAACATCTTTACCCCCTTTTCCATGATTTCATCTTCTCAAATCAACCCTGTGTGTCCCTTTTTGCGGTTCTAAATGCGTCATCAAAGATTTCTCATACAATCGTTGCTAAGCTTCTCTACCATCGTGGTGGCGGATCTGCTTTGTCATGGCTGAGAAGACACTTCTCCCTGTCGTGTATGCGGCTTGTGTGTCTTCCGGATGGCGTAACCAAAGATTCGCGGACTCGGTCGAAAAATGAGCGTGAGTTTGATATCGCGAACTTGATCGGAACAACGGTGATCTTCTTATATCAAACTCACCATTTTCTGTTGGAGAGCCAGCGACTCTTTCTTAGGGCTCTGGCTTAAAAAATCCTATCAAGGCGCTCTCACTCCATTGGAGAGTCCATCGATTTTGCGGCATAGGATTACCTTTCAAGCCCTTCCTCACCCTGTTAAGTGGGGGGAAAATGAGAGCATGAGATCTTAAAATCTCTCTCCTCCTCCTCTTAATCACCACCATAGATCGGGTTTGGGTTTGGATGAAGGTTTAGGGTTATGGCTTGAGGGTTTAGGGTTTAGAGTTATGTATTGACCTCCGGTTCTCTTGCATTTGTAACTTGTAATGTAACGACCTTTGGTCTTTATCAATGAAAAGTTCTATTATTCCATTGTTGTGTAAAACTTTTTGTTTGCTCGATACCAATTGTTGGTATCGAGAAAGGAGATGTGTTTTAAAAATAGATCCGCTTTCGGCGATTACATTGAAGAAGTAATCTTTTGAGCACCTGCCTGATACCACTTGTTGGTCGGTTGGGAAAACTTTATTTGGCGCTGCGGAAGCAAAACGTTTGACTTCCGATGCATATAAAGCAGGGGTGAGGGCAAAGAGTGTTTCCAATTTTTAAACTTTGGAGCTCATGTGTTGTGTTTTTGCTTATAACTAGATGCATATGACAAGTATAAACATAAAGCAAGAACAACACAAAGAATATATAGTGGTTCTGGACAACCATCCTACATCCACTCTCCTCTCTAGTGGAAATTCCTTATCAACTTCGAGCTTTACGACTACCTCAGAGTTTAGTTTACTCAACTCGGCTTCCTCGAAGTTTTTTACGACTACTCCGCGTAGTTTACTTTTCAACCCGACCTCAGGCTTTTACGACTACCTCCGTAGTTTACTAACTCAAACTCTTAGATGTTTAACGAGTTCACACTCTTCCGGGACTTATCACCCTCACTGCGGGTTTGCCTAACAACTACCACTTCACCTTTGGGTTTGGGTTTTGGTGTTGTCTCCAACTATGGTGAGATTTTCCCTTACAATGGTTTAAATTTCAATCTTAAGGTTGGGAAAATCTCTCTAAGCTTATGATACATCGTGGGTTCTTAGGTTGAGTTCTAGAACACTCTTTGAATATATTTTATATCTGCTGACTTGTGTTCTAGGGTGGAATGCTTAACTCTCTTTGGCTCAGAGCATCGTTGCTATCTTCTTTCGAGACTTCCACACACCTCCACACTTGATAATGAAGGAAGAACTTGTATTTATAGTGTGGATTTGAATGTTACCATTGGAGAATCACATTCAAATCCATACTATTCTTTTATAATTTCTGCAGACTTTTTCAGTCGGTTGTCTTCTCTCGTTGGTCCACGCCACCGGATTCCAATTTTATATTAAAAGATGCCTCGGAACATTCGGGATATCTTGAGCATTGATGACATTAGTCTTTAGTAAAAAATCTTGAAAAGTCTTCGAGTTCTCTAGTCTTGGTTCTCTGAGGCCGGTTCAGCGTATCTCTCGAAGTCTTGATATCGATTTCTTCTTGAAGTCTTGAATCTTAACTCTTTCTATATATCTGCCGTATACATGGTGCGAGATAATATCCTGAACACTCTAAACCGAATCGACTCATCTATCAAGATTATCGCGAACATGTCAATCTTTCGGGGTTTTGGGATCTAATCAAAATCCTTTTTATTAAATTCATTTCCCAACAACAGTCCACTAGCGTATCATGACAAACCAAATAAGTGCATGTTTATAAACTCGTTATTTGTTTTCAATAGAGTATCGGAGCGTCAACCAGTCGAATTTGGCCTACAACCTCAACCCCGCATTTTTGCTAGTTTTGGCGAACCACCCACCGGAGCTTGGGTTGAGAACTATTTAACCCAACCCAACCCATAGAGGGTTAGCCCTCATATTTTTTTTAATATTTTTTTTACATGTATAATTTATAATGAATTTTAGAGTAGGTCTTCGGTGAAACTTGTTAATATCATTAAACTTTTACCACTATACTTGTAAACTAATATCATAATATTTGTAAACTGAGATCATAACATTAAATGCTAGATGTATTAGTTTATAAGAGTTGCGGTATCATTTTATAAGTGTAATGATATTAATTTCATAGTATAAACATGTTTCACATGAGAGTTTGTGTAAATTTTAAGCAACATATGAACAATGTCATGATAAATAATAAAACAAACAAAACTTACAATAAACTAAAAGATTAAGCAACAATATCCACAAAATAGTCATAATAAATAAACATATTTTTTATATGCTGCGTGCGCAAGTGAAAAATAAATTAATTTTTTGTATTTATATTTTTGCATTTTAATTAAATTGAATGATATTATTAAAAAAAATAAATTCATTTTTTTAAAGAGTCTAATGGCCAACCCAACCAAATCCGCCCCGACCCACTCCAACCCGCGGCCCATGCAGGCCCATTTCCCAAACGGGCTCGTCAATACTCAACTCAATTTGCCCCATATACAAGCGCCAACCCAACCAAATCCGCCCCGACCCACTCCAACCCGCGGCCCATGCAGGCCCATTTCCCAAACGGGCTCGTCAATACTCAACTCAATTTGCCCCATATACAAGCGGTCCTGGGCCAGCCTAGCGGGCCTGACCCATTTTGATTAAATTTTATTTTGAAACACAACTTCAGGTGTAGAACCTGTTTTTTTAAGTTTGTGTGATCCAACTTAAAAAAAAAACACTTCTACCTTTTTAGTTGTGTTTCAAAATACACATTCAGGGGGTGTTTGCATCCTCTATTGAGCGAGTCAGAAAAACTTTTTTTTTCTAAAATTGTCCCCTCACAGCTTATGACTTCTAAAAATGTTTTTCTCTATTGAATAGTGGTTGCAAACACCCTTAGGGTGTGTTTGCAACTATTAATGAATAGTGAAAAACACTTAAAAAAGTAATAAGTTGTGAGGGGACAACTTTAAAAATAAGTGATTTTAGCCCCTCAATTGAAGTTGCAAACACCACCTTAATATTGAAGTGTAGAAGCACTTCTTTTAAAAACTGATCAAATAAAAAAAAAGAAATATTTTTACCATTTTAATTGAGTTTGTAAGCAATCTAAAGTATTAGGGCCCGATTGGTAGCCATGATGGAAATTTCTACAATATTAATGTCTAGACTAATTTAATGAGATGAACTCCTACAAAATTGATTGGTAGTCAACATTAAAAAGTGGATGTAAAATATTGTAAGTTGATTGGTAGGATGTATTAAAAGTGAATAAAATAAAATAAAAAATTGAAAACATTAACAAATTACTACCTTGTCCTTCATCTTCCATAACACACCATCACCATCTTCAACACACCCTTCCAATTTCAACAACCATGGCTACTCCCAATCTCAAAAATAAATTAACACAAAATACCATCCCAATTTCAACATTGCAAGACAAAAACCAGAAATACCATCTCCAATTTCAACATTGCAAGACAAAACATCACAAAATATACAAATTCCAATTAACACAAAATAATCCAAATTAACACAAAATAGCCCAAATCAACACAAACCCAGAATAATCAACACAGATAGCAAAAACCCAAATACTCATAAATTGATTCAGAGAAATACATCTTCAAATCTGGAAATTGATTCAATATGGAAATACTCACAAATCTTCAAATACTCAGAAACCCAAATACTCAAATACTCAGAAATTGATTCAATCTTCAAATTGATTCAGAGGAATAGCAAAAACCTAAATACTCACAAATCGCGAAATTGATTCAATCTACACAGCAGGAGGTGGATTCCGCTCCGCCAATTTCGCCACCGGAGAAGGAGGTGGGTTGCGGCGGCGGAGAAGAAGGTGGATGGGCGGAGAAGAAGGAGGCGGCGGCCATGGGGGAAGACGGTGACCATGGAGGAAGGCGGCGGCCATGGGTGTGTGTTTGGAATGATGGGGAAGAATGAGATAGACGAGAACTATGGGGAAGAATGAGAAGGGTGAATTTGGAAGAAAAGTTACTATTCAAGCCTGTTTATTTTAATACAATGTGGGAGGTGATATTATTTAAGAAGGTGTGAACAGTGATCGAATGGTTTATTAATAACGGGTCGACGGTTTCGAGGCGGGTCGAACATATAATAATACAAGCTACCAATCAGTTTTTTAAAATAGTAGAACATCCCTTTTAGGGATTACTAATGCCTATCAATCAAGCCCTAAGTAGAAAGGGATTGTAATATAAGATAGGAGTGATGTTTCCATTTCCAATGAGGCCCCGTTTGATTTAATAGATGAGATAGATATGCATTGATAGGATTATGATTGATTGCACTGTTCCATATCATTAACTTTTCCAAAAACGTGTTAGTTTGGTTTGATTGATAAATCCAAAAAACACTGTGGAGTTAAATAATATCATGTGTTTGGTTTGGGGGATAAATCTTTAAGTATGAGCTTTTTGCCTAATTTGCCCTTCACATTAAAGGCAAAAAGCTTGAGATTGCCTAAACAAAATTTAATACTAATATTTTAGAAAGACGGAAACAAAAAAAATAATTAAACTAATCCCATTTATTTAGGCCATAATCTTAGGTGGTATTGACCATTAAACTCACTCATGGCTAGGGGTGAAAACGGATCGGATACGGACGGATAGTGCTTATACCGTATCATAAATCATATTTTTTTCTCGAATTCGGAGTCGAATACGGAAAAGCCGGAAATTATACCTGGATCTGGGGCGGATATTGAAGCGAATCCGGGCGGATTGAATAACTATAATCGGATAATATATTTCAAACGAAAAATCATCAAATGTGATTGAAACACGTAAAAAAAACTACCTATGCAATATTTCATAGAAGTTCTAATGCAAATTATAAAAATTATATCTACTGTTAATAATATGAAACTAAAAGCTATATCCTTCGTAATCATCACCACTCCAGCACAACATAACACCTACATAAGTATTAAATACTAATATTATATTATTATATATATATATATATTAATATAAAATATAAACTGGGCTTAGCCCTCTCCCGCCATTGAGTTCTCGTTTGAATGGAAGGCTGGGTTCGATTCTAACTTTGGAGCAATTTGGATTTATAGGAGTTATAAGATGGATTTGTAATTTAAAAAGTATTTTGAGTCTTTGGTGTCTTAAACTAATTTAACTTTCTTCGAAAAAAAAAAAATTAAAATTTTTTTTTTTAAAAAAATTAATTTTTTTTTTAAATAAAAAAAAAAATCGGATATCGAATTCTTATCCAGGATAATATCCAATAAAATATGGGAAAACTCGAATACGATTCGGGATATTATGTATTAGAATCGGATTAGAATCAAAGTCAACTATCAGTATATCGAATCCATATCCGGTCGGGATCTCAGTTTTTTATACCGAATTCAATACCGATCGGATATGGCTCCGGATCGGTCGGGAAATATCCGATCCGTTTTCACCCCTACTCATGGCACATTAAAAGAAAAATATAATAGTAAATTAAAATTTGAAACCTAATTATGTTTCAACGCAGTGCAGCCGCCCAACTTCATCTTCTTCAACCCATTCATCCACTTTTCAACTTCTTTCTGCAACTCAAATTGAAATTGGGCATTGAATGCCTGAAACCTGGTGAGTTAGCAGAAAATATAGCCAATATTCAGAGTCGACTGGCGGTTCAGCGGGTCAACCGCTTCCCTTTTCAACCTGCTTTTTTCCGATTTTAATCGATTCTCAGGCGCTTTGGAATGTTAGCGGTCCGACGGCCCTAATTGGTCCCCCACATCTGCTTCTTCCTCCAGCACCGAACACCATCACTTTTTTTTTTTTTTTGTATTGAAATTATTGTGATTTAAAATTGAGAGTGGGGAATGGTTAATTTGAAAACAATAGTTCAGAACAAAACAGAGAAAAATACGAGGACAAAGATGTAATTTCACATCCCAATTTATCAGCCCAAAAAATGGCCTGGGGCCTGACCATTTATCACTTAGTTGGGTGATAATATGCTAATTCCGTACCGGGTTTGACTAATATCATGGGCCGATATCCATTAAACCAAACACTTGATTGAGCTGGACAATATATTCTATCACCATTAAGAAGGATGTATTTATGAGTGAATAGCACCATGTCCATAATCATCAAAATCCGGACAAAATCTCCCTCCTCAATCAAGTACCCACTTGACATGGGACTACAGTAATGACACATCACATTTTTATACTCCATAAACTACACTTTATTATGGAGTAATATTTATTATCAACATAATCAGATATATCTATATGTGTGTGAAAACAATGATGAATATTAAGTATTTTCCATTTAATGTTGTAGTAACCCCCAACAACTATAAGATCACCTTCAACAAATTTGTTAAATGTAGTACTTCTCTTTACTTGTTTTGATTGTCAATAAAAGAAAATGATTCATATATTACTAGGAGTAGTTGCAACGACGCCCCTTACTAAACAATACGTCTAATCCTACTCTTCTTCTTATTACTATTATTATTTTACCCTTAGCAATTACTATATAATTATGTATTTAATAAATTTTGTTCTCGTGCAATAATTTGTAGAACATCACAAAAAATATAATTCATATTAGACAAGTCTAGTATAGTATATAAAGATAATATAAATGACAAAGTATAGTGTGAACAAGTTTCAATTTGAAATTGGTTTATGAGTGTGACTTATATTACTAAAGTGTGTGACTTATATAACTGAAGAGTGTGACCTATATTACTAAAGAGTGTAATCGTGATAACTGAAGTGTAAAAATAAACCAGTTTCACGGTGAACAAATTTCACAGCATACCAACTCAATATAAATTCATACCAACTCAATATAAATTCATAATCTTTAATTGTCGTGCTCATCTACCCTACAAACACCTTTAATAATTTTTATTTTGGGAGAAGAACGTTCCAATACAAAGTCACCAAAAATATTACAATCAGGTACAAAGTGCAGAAAATTTCTGCACTTTAGTTCAAATTTGAACTATAGTACGATGTACTTTAGTTCAAATTTCTGCACTTTGTACCTGATTGTAATGGTATCCTAAATCTTGTATCTAACTGTTGGTCCCGATTTGAAAACCGATTTTGCGCGTGCGGAAGTGAAAACATGTAATGCAATGCATATAAAACAGGGGTGAAGGCAGAGTGTTTCTATTTTTTTTTGTTTTAAGCTCATGTGTTGTGTTTTGCTTATAATCGAATGCATATGACAATATAAGAACATAAAGCAGTAAAGAACACAACAAAGTATAGTGGTTCGGAGGCTCAAGCTCCTACATCCACTCTCCCTGTTCCTAGGGAAATTCCTTCAAACTGGACTTATCACCCTCTCGGGTTCGCCTCTAGATATTTAACGAGCTCTCACTCAAACGGGACTTATCACCCTCCACGGGATTGCCTACAGATGTTTACCGAGTTCATACTCCAATCGGGACTTATCACCCTCACTCGGGATTGCCTACCCTCCCTTTCGAGATTGCTAGATGTTTATTGAGTTCACACTCACTTACAAACTTAACCGACTGATTTGGGTAAGGTTTGTTTGGTTTCCAACTAGGTTGAGATTTTCCCTTACATTTGTTTAGCCTCAATGCTAAGGTTGGAAAAATCTCTCTAAGCTTAGGATACATCGTGGTTTGCTTAGATTGGGTTCTAGAACACTCTTTGAATATATTTGTATATCTATAGACTTGTGTTCTATGGTGTGAATGCTTGACTATAAGGCTCTTGGCTCTGTAGCATCTTTTGCATATTCTCATGCGAATAATGAAGGAAGAACTTGTATTTATAGTGTGGATTTGAATGTTACCGATTGAGAGAATTACATTCAAATCCATATTATTCTTTGTAGATGTTCTCATATGACTTTTCAGTGATTGTCTTCCTCTCGTTGGTCCATGTCACCGATTCTAAAAGCTATATTCCTCAGATTCCTTGCCTTGGAATCATTGAGTCTCTCGAGTCTCGGTGTCTTGAGAGACATATCGAGTCTAAGGATTCTATCCGAGTCTTGAGGTTTATCCGAGTCTCGATTTCTCATCTGAGCCTCATGTTTACTCTGAGCCTCGGGGATACTTGGTCGGAAAGACCTCTCTTGGCGGACCTTATGCGATTTAGGCATCTTGACACTCGAGTGGGAGTTCGATTCTCTGGTGAACGAACATCGACCGGAGGTCACTTTGACTCGAAGTATCGATTTCTTCTTTGCACGATCGTCAGCTCGTGATTTGATCAACACTTCTTCGGATCAATATCTCCGGATAGCATCGAGAATTGATGCATTAGGTTTAGCATATCGGTTTAGCGCATCCGATCTCAATCCGCGTCGATCTTGATCATCTGCTCGTCTTCATATCTAATCTCGTCCGGTCATCTGCTCCCTCTTTTGATCTGCAACCTTCTCTACGATCTTGGCAGTCGGTTTCTTTTCTGATCGGCTTATGCTCTTTCGATCACCATTTCATTTCGTACATTCGCCGATCCAGTCGGTTATACAGTCATCGATCTTACGATCGGGTTGGCTTAACTTTTTCTTCTCTTGATTTTTGCCGCATTTATCATTAATCCTCGAACTCATCTAACCATTCGATCTCTATCGGTCTGCGTCGTGACCTCGCCCGATCTCGATCATCTACGCCTACGATTTCGTGAGTTTCCCTCAATTTGTTCTCTCGTTCCTCAACTTGTTATATCGTAGATTAATTTCCAATAATAGCGAGTTGATAATGTTTTGGCATAATTCATCAAAACTAAAATATCCCAACTCTAACTGTAATTTTCTCTTTTATTTTCTTCGACATTCACATTTAAAGGTCCTTGTGACTTACCCTCTTTAATTATGGGCTCGATTTTTTACTAAAATAATTACGGAGTGAAATTTGTTTCGTAGTTAAAGTATCTTTTGTTAATCGGCCTTTGAATTTCTCTTCTTTTTATTAATACACTAACAAGTAATATATTACTATTAAGTATAAGTTCTTTAATTAGTATTATTTCATTACAATTCACGGCTAATTCCTAAAAAGTTGAAATTTAATTTATTTTGCACAACAAAAATTACATTTTTGGGGCCCTTCTATAACTTTTCTTTGACCTTTGGGTTTTGAATGAAATTAAACTTATACCTAATTCGCATCGAACCCTTTTACACTTTTGAACCTGTCCTTTTTTGTCTCCTATCAATCTAGCCTTTATATTTTAAAAATAAAACGCAGCAGATTAAAATGATTATGTTTATTTTGAATTTTAAAATTCTAAGTTGATTTTACTTTGAAATTTTATAAATCAATTTTTAAAATAAACTCTATCAACCTATAAACTTAATCATTACATAGTGATCTAATCGTTACAATTTTATTCAACAATAATAAATAATACAACATTATTCACTCTTACACGTTAATATGACACAAATTTCACTAAATAATAATAATAATATAATAATACAATATTATTCACTATTACACATTAATTGCTACATTGGTTTGACAAAAAAATAAATATTTTTCTATTAAAAAAAATACACATTATTATTCATTAAGATTTTACAAATTTTCAAAAATTAAGTTTTGAAAGTCATTTAAAACCCAAAATAGACATAACTCATAACATTTTAGTTATATATCACAAAACAATAAACATATGTCTTACGACTCTCACCCTTATTCATTAAATACCACTTTTTTGCATTTCTTTTTCTTTTTTCAAAATAAAGAGTCCAGTTGTTTCTGTTTCCAGAGTCAAAGAGGGAATTGATGCCAAGTTTCTCCCCATATATACATATACACATCAATTTTAGTTAAAATATCAAACAAAATCTATTTTGAGAAAATTAGAATTATAAATAAGTCTAATTATTGTTCTTTTATTTATATAAAAGACTAAATCTTTTATTTAAAACTAAAAAATGAGGACTCAGATGTACACTATTCATGGAAAATCATAAAAATTTCAAACAAAAGTAACTATAGCTAACACATTCCAATTAATAAAACATTGTTAAAAGTAAAACCCTCAATATTTTTCAATCAAAACATCCATTTTAGCTCACTAGTCGAAAATATTGCAATTTCCTTTTTCATTTTCAATCAAAACATTCATTTTTTTCCACTTTCTTTTATTAATCCAATTGAAATTTTCCTTTCGCACTCCCAGATGCACAGATTGTGCAGCCTTTCTGTCCAACGGATATAAAATAAGTGGAAAATGTTTGAAAATAAATAAATGAAAGAAGAGAGAGAAGAAATAAACAGGGGAAAAAAGTATAAAAAACTTTCCTTTTACCAAAACGAAAGAGGGAAAAAAGTGAAACCCTGTTTATTAGTATTTCCTTCGGATTCCATTCTATCGCTTTGATCCACTCACTACTTCCCACCTCCCGACTCTTGGTTTTCTGAATTCGGAAACCAAATCCCGCTGTCTTCGTTCTTGATTTCACTCCTCGTTGGTTAGTGGGTTTGTTTAATTTGTTGTATTATTAGGAGATTTGTTGGGTTAATGTGGTTTTGGTTGCATTTCAGGTAGAGATCTTACGTCATTTTTTGTGGGTTTTTATTTTTATGCTTCTAGTTTTTTCTGGGTCGTGTATTTATGCTGCCCTTTTTTTTCACGAAGTTCATGTCAAAGGGTTCGAGTTTCTTCTATTTAATCTTTTCGTTTTTTGACAGTATAGAGCCCTTTTATCATGTTGTTGTATGATTAATTTGGGAAGCCCCAATTTTGAGTATGTAATTGTCTGATTCTGTAGAGAAGTTCAGGATTTTTTGTTGTTGTGAGAGTGTATATAGATAGTGGTTTTTAGTGGAGTTGATTTTTTTTTCCTTACATTTTCTTTAATTACATTTTGCTCTTAAAAATTTGAGTGGAAACTCCCCAGATTGCTATTGTGGAGATCTGGGACCTTCTTAATCTTTTATGTCCCATGAGGACTCTTTTTCCTTCTGATCCTTGTAATAAAGATCCACTGCTCAGTTCCATCAATCCACAATCATGGCTCCAAGTTGAAAGAGGGAAGCTTTCAAAATTTGCAGCACAGTCTCCTTCTTCATTGTACGTATTCCTCTGTTTCTATTTTGATTCTTTGATGATTTGATCTAGTATTGAGCTCCATTCATTTAAGGCAAAGTCTTATGTAAACCAGTTTCGGTTTTCATTTTGTGTATATTTTTAAATAGTACTATTTGTTTCATTAAAAAGTATTACGTTGATAGTATTAATAATTTCATTAAATGTATTAGTTGTTTTACAATGAAGTGATAGTTGCAAACCAGTTGCTTAGGGAAACTTTTTATATAATACCAACTCTTCATATGATGTGGGTGAATATTAAATAAATCCTTACATATATTTTGTAGAGAATCTCTTATCAAGGTTCCCGATCCTCCAATTCTTCCATTCTACAAACCCGTTGATTATGTAAAAGTGTTGGCTGAAATTCATGAAGAACTTGAGTCATGCCCCCAAACAGAGAGATCAAATCTTTACTTATTGCAGTATCAGGTCTTCAAAGGCCTTGGAGAAGCAAAATTAATGCGCAGAAGTCTTCGTTCAGCTTGGCTGAAAGCAAGCACCGTATATGAGAAACTCGTTTTTGGGGCATGGTTAAAGTATGAGAAGCAAGGTGAAGATATCATATCTGATTTGCTAGCATCCTGTGCTAAATGTGCTAAGGAGTTTGGAGCTATAGATATAGCCTCTGAATTCCCTGCATTCGAAACTCCAAGCTCGTCTTTTATGTTAAACGAGTCACATTTCCCTTTTGTTTCTTTTCAAATTGGAAACGAGAGAATAAAATGCGATAGGCTTAAGATCGCTGGTCTTTCAGCCCCGTTTCATGCCATGCTTAATGGGTGTTTCACAGAGTCATCCACTGATGACATCGATCTTTCTGAAAACAATGTTTCACCTTTAGGAATGAGAGCAATCAGTGATTTCAGTAAAACTGGAAGTTTAACTGATGTGGGTCCCAGTCTTTTGTTAGAAATACTGGTATTTGCGAATAGATTCTGCTGTGAAAGCCTCAAGGATGCTTGTGATACGAAGCTTGCTTCTTTGGTTTCCTCTAGACAAGATGCGGTGGAGTTAATTGAATTTGCTATCGAGCAGAATTCTCCAGTATTAGCTTCTTCCTGTTTACAAGTATTCCTACATGATCTTCCCGATTCTCTGAATGATAAACAAGTAGTTGAACTATTATGTAGTCTAGATAGGCATCAAAGGTCCATAATGGTGGGACCTGCCTCATTTTCTTTATATTCTTTGTTAGCCGAAGTTTCCATGAATTCTGATCCTTCCTCAGATCGAACAGTCACTTTCTCAAAGCAGTTATTAGATTGTGCTGGAAACAATCGTCAGAAAAAATGATAGCTCTTCATCAATTGGGGTGTGTTCGATTTTCAAAGAAAAGAATACAGCCCGAAGCAAAAAGCTCTTCAAGTCGCTTTGAAAGAAGGTCATGTTTATTCAATTGTGGGGCTAGCCCGATTAAGTCACATAAAGGGTCATCAAGATTGGTCTTCTTTAAAGGATCAGCTCGATAATATCCTCTTACACTGCACTTGGATGGATGTATCAAGAAAGGTCGTTATACTGCGATGGAGATAAAAGGCATGAAGAACTTGAGAGAGCAACTGAGGTGGACCCCACCTTGACCTACCCTTATATGTATCGAGCTGCATCCTTGATGAGGAAACGGGACGTTCAATCAGCTCTTGGAGAAATTAACAGGGTTCTTGGATTCAAACTAGCTTTAGAGTGCTTGGAGTTACGTTTTTGTTTCTATCTTGCTCTTGAGGACTACCAATCAGCTATATGCGATATTCAAGCTATTCTTACTCTCTCTCCCGATTATAGGATGTTTGATGGGCGAGTTTTGGCTTCCCAGCTTCGTATACTTGTGCGTGAACATGTTGATAACTGGACGACAGCGGATTGTTGGCTGCAACTTTACGATAGATGGTCTTCGGTTGATGATATTGGATCACTCTCGGTGATTTATCAGATGCTTGAGTCTGATGCAGCCAAAGGTGTCCTGTACTTCAGACAGTCTCTGCTTCTTCTCAGGTAATTTTCTGACATAATGCCTTAACTGTTCACCTTTATTTTTTTTAAAATTTGCATAGTAAATTTATGCCCTTCCTGTTTGAAATTTCTTGCAAGAATAGGTTGAGGGATAGGATATATTTAGGGTTGCCTTGTGGGCCTCAATTCATAAAGATTTCTAGACCTTTCGGTGATGTTTGATTTGGGTTTATAGTGGATTTTAGAAATCTGTTTTCAAAATCTTGTGGAATTTTAAATCCTGATAAATAGGGATGGTGTGTGTCTGTTTTGGGATTTAAGTACAATGGGATTCAACTTTATGTCGAATCAATGTGTAACAGTCAATGATGTTGTATTAATATATTGTTGTTGGCTATGGTTCTATTATTGGTTCATATTTGGGATTAAAAGCTTGGTTTGTTTGTTTTTGTTGGTTCTGATTTTAATGATGGAATGATGTGAGTTATGATTTAAATATATCAAAGTGTAACGAAAGATAATTGATTAGTTTGGAAAGTGTAGTAGTAGGTTTATAGGTGTTGTACTAGTGGTTTGTAAAACCATATTCCAAAATCCTAAAGTAGAACCGGATTTCGATTTATAAATCCCATACCTGGTTTTTTAAAACACAAAACAAACATCACCTTAGGCTATGTTTGTGGTAAGTTCTGCTGGTCGGATTTCGGATTTTGAAATTAGGAATCGCGTTTTTGTTTTGGAATATAAAATCAGATTTTGAAAACCCAGTCACTATAATTCTACTGTTATAAATGATTAATCCCTAATCTTTCACCTACTACCCCATATCCTTTTATTTTGCCCTTACTCATCCAATCATTGCATTCATAATCTTTCACGATAGATTAATACGATACTTTTCCTACATTGATGTGACATTTCAGCAAAATTCTACCTACATAATCCCAAAACGAACATAACCTTATTGTTTCAGATTTCACTAGGGAATTTGGGCTCTTAATCTGTTCAAGAATCCTCATCATTCTCTCCTTATTTTGTATGACTAACATATTTTAGTTTCCAAAACAAAAATTAAAATAAATAAAACCCATCTCCTAGTCATGCATCAATATACTGTAAAAACTGAAGTACTGAAATTCTTACATTATTCTGTATACAATCAGACTGAATTGTCCTGAAGCAGCAATGAGGAGTTTACAGCTAGCTCGCCAGCATGCATCGAGTGAACCTGAAAGATTAGTTTATGAGGGTTGGATTTTATACGATACTGGGCATTGTGAAGAAGGCCTACGAAAAGCTGAGGAGTCTATTAATCTCCAAAGATCCTTTGAAGCTTTTTTCCTCAAGGCCTATGCTTTAGCCGACTCTAGTCAGGATCCATCTTGTTCATCTACTGTTGTATCTCTTCTTGAAGAAGCTCTGAAGTGCCCTTCAGATAGACTTCGCAAGGGTCAGGTATTATTCTAGCCCTGATTGGTTCGTTCTACCTTTTTTGTCTTAAAATAATTTACGTTATTATAAATTTAATCAAAGTAATATCCCCATTTAGAAGCATGCCTCATAAGACACTACATCACTACATACTATTTCTAAATGCATAGCACGGAGACTGGGACGATGAATTTGAAATTACATTGATTGATTTATTCTAGTGTTGCTTAGTATGTTTTCCATCTTGTACACCTAAATTTGGATTTTTTTTAAATCAAAATAAGTTGGATACCAATGCTTCTATTGTTTACGGTACTTGATTTTGTAGGTTGCTCTAGACCTTTAGTATTCATACTATGTTGCCCTCTGAAGATATTCTTCTTCAGATAACTGCTCCAAACATCATAGTATTTGCCTTGAGAGCTGAGACAATGTTGGTTTCACGATGAAAACGAGTTACAATCCTGTACACCAGTTGCATGATCCAGCTTTACACAACTATCACTATTCAGTGAAAACAACTAATACTCTTCATTGGAAACAACTAATACTGATAAACTAATACTCTCTAGTAAATAACTAATAACCCAACTAATACCTCTTAAAAATAAACATGAGTTGCATGGTGCACCTGGTGTATACAAGTTTTTGTCTTCTTTTTATTCTCATTTAGTGTTCCATAACACAAGGCTACCGGCTTTTGCTAACAATGTTATATTTCTGACTAGGCTCTGAACAATCTTGGAAGTGTGTATGTTGATTGCGCGAAGCTAGATGCAGCAGCTGATTGCTACATCAATGCCCTCAAAATCCGGCACACCCGGGCACACCAAGGCCTTGCTCGTGTCCACTTTCTTAGAAACGATAAAAATGCTGCATATGCAGAGATGACCAAACTCATAGAGAAAGCACGGAACAATGCATCTGCTTATGAAAAGCGCTCTGAGTACTGCGAACGTGATCTCACAAAGGCCGATCTTGAGATGGTCACTCGCTTAGATCCTCTTCGAGTTTACCCATACAGATATAGAGCCGCAGGTTGGTTAGATAATCCCATAATTTTGTTGAGTAACACTTGGGTGCACCAGTTGCACTGTGCAACTGGTGCACAACTAATACTGTTCAATGAAAACAACTAATACTCTCAAGTGATAACAGCTAATACTGATCAACTAACACATTTTAGTAAAACAACTAATACAATTTAAAAGTGCACTTCAGTTGCTCGGTGCATAGAAGTATTTGCCTTTTTTTTTCCGATGTCCTTTGTGAAATAGTAGTTTTTATTTTATTTTAATGAGTTCTTATGAAAATGTTTGTTGGTTGTAGTTCTGATGGACAATCACAAGGAGAAAGAAGCGATTGAAGAACTGTCGAAGGCGATTGCATTCAAGGCAGATCTTCATCTTCTTCACCTTCGGGCAGCTTTTCACGAGCATATCAGTGATGTCATGGGTGCATTGCGGGACTGTCGAGCTGCTCTCTCGGTCGACCCTAATCACCAAGAGATGCTCGAACTTCATAGCCGTGTCAACAACACCCAAGAACCTTGATACCAGGGGACCAGAGTAAATTATGAAAAATATTGAAAAAAAAGAGAGAATATTAGCTTGTACTTACTTTGTAGCTTTAAGTGCATACATTTGATAGTATGCCTCCTTATTGTATCATTACCCCTCAGTTTCTCTCTTCCTTCGCCCTGAATTTTGTGTACTTCGAAATTTTTTGTCAATATAATTTTATTATCAATTACAAATTTGATGCTCATCCAGATTCAGGGAAAATGCAATTTTTTATCTTCTGTTGCTTTTACTCTACGTTCTTGATTTGTATGCTCTTTTGTGCGTTTAGTTTTCTTCTCTCCTTTTCAATGTACCTCCACATGTATACTTTTGTCACATGTGTATATATCTTTTGTATTTTCCTTTAAGAATTAAACTTTTTGACTTTAAAAGTGCCAAATTTTTATAACTACAAGAACATGCGCGAATAAAACAAGACTATTCTTGGCAACCAATCGTATATGATGAACATACATTGCATTAGCCCATCCAATAAGATATTTGAATAGTATTGTTTATCATCAACAATTAGTATCTGTATAATTCAACATCTTTGAAGAAATGTAAGGAGTTCCAGATTAAAAAATAAATTAATTATTCAATTTATGAAAATATAAAAATATGATGCTATTTGACTTTAAAAAAGGGGGCCTGCGACTATGATTTAGAGCCGTAATTATAGAGATAGGGGTTTAGGTGTTGTAAATATTAATGTTGTATCCAGATTCATTTTAATCAAGAACTTGTATATATTGTGCTCTATTATGCCCATAAGAATGATCATTCATCCAACAATATTTATTTCTATGAGAGATTTTTACAATTGGGTTTTCCATATAATCGTGAAGTAATAGATTTACCACAGAAAGAATCGAAGTAAGTGTCGATATCTAGAATGATTGTTATTGCTTTGCGAAATTTTGTTTAAAAGGCGAGAATTAATCTTTTGATGAAATTGCACACCATCTGTTTGTATAATTGCCAATACCTGTGGTACCTCTTTTATAATTTATACTGCTTGATGCTACATAATTGTGCTGTTTTTCTTGTAAGTTTAGGCTGAAATATTTGTTTTTCTATTAGGTTCTTGATGATGAAAGGCCTTGCAATTGTTGTGTATTTAGAGTTATGCTTATGCACCATAGTATATGCTTCTGATAATGGGGTTACAGTATCATGTATGATGGCATATGAAGAAGGTGGAGCTCCTGCTGTTTTTAATTCACTAGAGTGTCCTCACTGGGATTTTTCCGCGGAATCTACAAACTCAACCAAGAATTGCAAGTTTGCCACACTTCAGGGACGTCGACAGTATCAAGAAGACCGTGTTACGTGCAATCTTGATTTGAAACTACCATTTTCAGGTGACCTAGCCCCCGTCTCATTTACCGTGATGGTTGATTTTATGTGTTGTTCTTCTCAAAATTACAAAATTGCAATACTTGGTATTCTGTACAGTATTACTTCATATATTATAAAGTACTATCAAGTTAATTGCAGTTTCTTTGAAAAGACAAGCATACAAATCTCTTGAAGCTTGATCATTTGCAGGTGAAGGACCGTCGAAGGAGATTACACTTGGTATTGCAGCTATATTTGATGGCCATGGAGGTGATGAAGCCAGTGAGATGGCTTCCAAAAAACTCATCAATTATTTTCTCATGCATGTCGTGTTCACTAAATACAAGCAAGCGTTATCAACAGTCAAAAGGTTATATACACTGATATTGAAGAAAATATGATTTGTATCATTCTTTTTAGATGTTTAGTTGAATATTATATGATATGATTGATGAGGATGGTTTGGACAAAGTCTGATATATTGTTCAACTTAGAAACAACCAATGATTTTGCATTTTGTGATAAAAATTTGAGTTTGAGGAAGGTCATCCCACGGGTCGCAGTAAATGTTTGGGTTATATTACATGAAATTTCCCCTCCTTTTAACTTGGGAACTCATCAATTTGGCTCTATATAAGTACCACTATAATTTCTTTTGGCATTTGTAGTATGTAATGCTTTATTTAATCAAACAGTTTCCAATTCCATCTGTTCTTTCTCATGATGTTGATGCAGTTCTCACAGGAAACCAGAGGTGATTGATCATCACTCAATTCGTCTGATTTTAGAGGAAGCATTGTTGAAGACAATCCAAGATATTGATTCAGAATTTTCAAAGGTATATATATCCATCTACTACTTCTCCATTATGTTCCAGAGCTAGTAACATTGATTGCTCATTTTCTTGTATCCAGGAAGCTTTGCGCAAAGGTTACGTTTCAGGGTCTACGGGCATTATTGTTCTTTTGTTTAAGGGTCAATTTCTTGTTGCCAATGTTGGGGATTCGAAAGTTCTTCTGTGTTCTCACAAAGTTAGCTCCCACCATGATAGTAAAGGTCCAAAATATTTCCCATGTACATGTTGATTGTTTCCATTGGTGAAAATAGCGAATTTGGTCCAGGCTAATACTTCTATGCAACAATTGCACCGTGCAACTCAAGTGTTTTTTAAATGGTATTAGTTGGTTTATTAAAAGGTATTAGTTGTTTTATTAAAAGGTATTAGATGGTCAATGTTATCTGTTTTCACCGAACAATATTAGTTGGTTTCATTGAACAGTATCAATTGTTCATCCGTTGCACAAGTGTTACTGTTTGATTCTCTCATGCTTAAGTTTCTCTTACCAAACAGGTGTTTTCTTGAAAGAAGTTGATGCTGAGGAATTGACAAGAGATCATCATCCTGATAGAGAGGAGGAGAAGGCCAGGATTGAAGCAGCCGGTGGCTTCATCACTCGACATGATGTCCTACGTGTCAATGGTGTATTGGCTTTGTCCAGAGCCATTGGTGACGTGTATTTGAAAAGGTAATAGTTGTGCATCCCTACCGTCAAATTGCCTGAAATTTCAGACAATATATTTTTTTAGGCCAGTAACTAGGCCCAATTTTCTTATTTTGGTCCAGATCGTTTGCACTCTTTAAAATTGGTCTTGTAAGTTTACCATATTTGACCTTTTCGTCCAGCGACCGGGTACTGACGGTAACTCAGTTGGTCACCACTCAGTTTACCATTTCATTTCTATTGTTCTTTAAATTGGTCATGTAAGTTTACCATATCTGACTTTTTTTTTCCCGGCTGGGTTACCCTCGGTAACCGTCATTGAACGAAAAATTCGAATATGTTAAACTTACAGGACCAATTTCAAAAAGTGGAAACAATTTGGACAAAATGAAAATGAGTGAAGTTATTGGCAAAAAAAAAAAAAAGAAGCCGCGATTTTATCTGCATCAGCTAGTTTTCTGCTTCATTACGCGCCTTGTCAAACTCGTGTCAATGTGTGTGTGCTTTTGTTATATGTAGATATGGTGTTACAGCTGAGGCTGAAGTCAGCGGTTGGAGAGCCTTCACCCCTGAAAACCTTCATCTGGTGCTCGCATCTGATGGTATATTTGAGGCATTGACTCCTCGCAACATTTGTGATCTTTTACACGATAATGCATCCAAACATGTCAAAGAGCCCTCATTATCCGAGCGGATAATTCAACGTGCGTTTATAACAGGCAGCACAGATAATCTATCAGCCATTGTGATTTCTGGTCTTGATAGTTTCATAGAGGGCACATGTTGTAATATGGAGGAAGACAAATCAAGTGTTTAGCAATGTCGACTTCTAAGTTATTGTTCTGATGTCAATTTGGCCCTGGTTTCGTTTGAGACACAAGTCCAATTCCTACGTTTTCACAATTTATAACTGATGCCATCTTTCAGTTTTGTAGAAAAGAGAGAAAAAGTCCCAGAGTCTATGATGTAATGCTATTTTGATAAATTCGTCTGTAATGATCAGTTTTAACTGTAGTTTAGTTATTCATGTGCAATCAGGATGAACAAAGTTTGGCGTACCCGTTGATAAACGTGGAAGACATATAAACCTAATTTTTTAATATTACAAGGGCACCTATAAACTCAATCTTTATTAAGCAAATAATAATGACCAACTAGTAGTTTTTAGTCTAACAACTAATACCATTTAAAAATACATTTGGTTGCACAATGCAATTGTCAACTAATGCATGTATAAATATTTTCCTATTTGAATTTGTGGCAAAAACTCGTATGAGATCCCGTACATGAAACGAATCACAAACTAGTGGAAATTAATACTCACCCCTTTCACAGCCAAAGTTGTTATTCCCAAATTATATCACCCACGTCATTTTCAAATTATACATCATCTCATGCAAGTGTTGCCCTTGATTTATTACAAGGAAGAGAACCAAAATTCAATATTTTCCGCCTCAGGCATTCTACTATGGAAGTAGTTGAACAGCACAAAATAGGTAATGCGAGCGCAGCATCACTAAAACCTCAAATGCCATAAAAATCAAAATTTTGTGTCTTCAAAGTCAATACACATACTAATTAACTCAAATCACTCTAACAAATTAGCTAAATCTCACGCAACAATAAAAATAATTGATCAAAACTAGGGCTAGCATACCGTAACATACATACAATACCGGTTATACCGTGATAACCGCATCAAATTTATGATATGAGAAAATTCATACCGCATCCGTAGTTCCAGATACAAGTTTCGAGATGCTAAAATCTCATACCGTATACCGTACCATATCGAAATTTTGGTATACCATACCGTACCGCAATTTCGGTACACCATACTGTACCGAAATTTTTGGTATATACTGAGTTAACAGTATACCGTTCATACTTGTTTATTTATTAAAAAAATACATGTATTTTATGAATAATAATTTATCTTAACATATGTCTTAGTTGTCCAACTGTTCAATACAATAAATATTAAAAATAATACAATCCATGTTTCAACAAATGCTAAAAGAGAAAGAGTCCAATAATAGAGAAAATACTGCAACTAGTGTTTGTAAACTAAAATTTTAATTAAGTTAAAAAATTATATATATATATATAATGGTACGGTATATGTACCATATACATATCGATATACTGAAATTTTTCGATATACCGATATATTTTTCTGTATATCGGACCTTCCAAAATTTTATATCGTTACCGTACCGAACATTTTTGGTACGGTAACCATACTGTACCAAAAATTTCGATATACCAAAAATTTTGGTAAATTCGGTATATTACGCACGGGTAGTTCGCGCATACCTATATATATTCAGTATATTTTCCACCCCTAATCAAAACAGCAGAACATCGCAAAGTAATGAATTATTTTGATTAATAACTTAATAAGACGAGCCATTTCAATGAAACGAAACCACGTGTTAAGGAAAAGTGCTCCAACTTGCGTCTGTTAGATAAATTACTAAATCGAGTAGACATCAAGGAAGAAGAGTGATTATGGTATCCGAATAAAACAGCTGCATTCTCAAACCATATCTGATCAAATTGCCAGATATCTGTAAAGTATATCCCCCAAAGGATCAATTCAACTAAGAGATGAAATTAATTGTAGTGCAATTAAACCTAATAGACACAAGATGCCAACAGCTACTTCTCTCCATAACCAAACTACAAATACAAGACACTTTTTTTTTTTCTTTTTCTTTCGACAAGTACCTCAACGGGAAGTGATGAACAGACAAATGAGACAAATGCATCCGCATGAATGAAAAATGAATCCAACTCATGCTGCAAAAAATCAAGCAAATCAGCAGCGCTGGAGCAGTCCAACTATACACCTGAAAATGAAAAGTCATTAATCCTTCTTTGCCATCAGCTATTAATTTCATTAATCTTCACATAAGAAAATTGGCCATAAGAGTGAACATGGTGAATTCCCTTCACATTTGCTTTTATTATCCAAATTGCATTAATGGTGGCGGTAATTGTAATCTTAAAACAATTAATAGAGTTTTCCTGTAAATAAGTCAAATCTCAAGTGCAGTTTTCATTCTGACTGCAATAATTGAAGGTTCAAGATTGAGGGAAGTTGTCTCTAATAAGTAAATTGTAGAAACAAAACTTTCTAGATGTTAGTAAACCACTTTGCATCAATAACCACGAGCTAATACCAAAATGATGGACAATGTATTCACCAAAAATTTGAGCTCATACAAATAACAGTCAAGAATAGAAGGCTGTAAAATGAGGTTAGAGCACCACCACCTATGCCGTGAGGTCATGGGTTCGAGTCACCATGCCCAATCAAAAAAAAAAAAAGGCTGTAAAATGAGGTTTAATTACATATCCCGAAACTTGGTTTGACTTACAAGCATCTTGCTTCAAGGTTTGTTTATCTTTTTGGAACCCTATGCAAATTAACTAAGCGTACTAAATCAATTAAATTTTATTGAATTATCAGTATAAGAATTTCATTTTGGACAACAATCATATTCGTAGAATCATAGATGGCAGAAAAAGAGGTATGTGTAAAATCATCCGAATAACATTGTCTAAGGTAAAAACCTCACCTTTATTACTCAGACCAGTAGAAAGGCAAACTTTCTTTACTGGATCATTTTCCGCTGAACTACACCGTGCAGGAGTAGAATGTTGTCTAAGTTGGGGCGTGGAGAATGTATCATTTCTTGGAGTTTTATTACCCATTTGATGGTTAAAGTACATATCTAAGCTTGCACACGAAGTGATTCCTGCCTTTCCCTTGCTCTTAAACCTTCACCTAACAGAGAAATGAGAAATAGACGACACCCAAAAGTACTTTCCACATATCCTTATCTTGAATATAGAGCTATTGAGGGTACCTGTCTTTTCTCTTCTCCAGATATCTCTGTACCGATGCTTTTCTGGTAGATGGTCCTTCCACTGCTTTCAGAAGGTAAATATATATATAAGAATAGATACAAATTTCGTAGGTCAGACACCATCAAGTTCTTTCAAAGTTGATGACATTAATTTCAATAGACAATTTGTAAATTTACCCTTTGATCACAAAGATCAATCCAATAGCAAGAATTTTGGTTTAACACATAATATGCTAAGTTTGAGGCAAATTTAATACTTAAAGCACTTGGGGCCCAACTAGTTAAGGTTCAATTATGAAGCTTTTTATGTTTTTTATTCAGAACCCAGTGCATAGTTTCTTGTTAGCATTAATTTCATTAGTAACCCAGAGCTTTGTGTTTAATATTACGAGACAATCTATCCACATATGATAGAAAAAGACAACCTAAAGCTTCTTTTGAATATTCCACTTCTCTCTGCATTTCAACTCAAATAAAATAAAGGTAGAGATGTAACATGAAGACCTTTCATTTAAAAAAATCATCAGTGCAAGTCTCCAAAATGTTAAGCAGTTTCAATCACAGTACTAAGATTTACTTCTGTGTGCTTATATCAACAAAAGAGTTTTGAAAGACAAAAATGTAATTTTAATTCTCAGTATACTATGATTAACACATGCAAGTCACATCTTTTACTTCAGGATTTTAAATATGAAGAACAAGAAGTCAACTCTCAGAGCATTGTTTGCTTTTATTTTATTGTTGGATTTCTACCCATCATCTTCATGGTGTGGGAAATCTGAAGAATTGCAA
>JBBCBC010000039.1:7757788-7944183 GCA_037126765.1 Stenogyne calaminthoides | reverse complement strand
GTTGTACTTGTAATTCATGAGTGATATTCTTGAACGAAGCGATACTTTTCGAATCATAAACCGATACTCCAAATATTTTGAAACTAAAGATCCACATGGTTCCAATATTTATTTTTAAGTTAACATTTATCCCACGCTTAAGTGATATTATGAATTAAAAAGTGATACTCTAAAATTATAAACTGATGCTTCTGGAATTTTGGAACTTTAGAGTGATAATATTCCAATATTTGTTTTAAATCACATGTACTCCACATTTGAGTTAATTTTTAGGTTAGTTTTACGTATTGTCTGTCTCACAAAAAGTAGTGATACTCCTGTTGTAAACAGTGATACTCCTGAACCAAAAAAAAGATACTCTCAAACTATAAACTGATGCTCCCTGTATTTTGTAATAAAAAAATCTTACATTTGAACTTGATGTATTTGTGTCGTTGTGTGCGTCCTCAAGCACCGCCGCATGTCCATTTCCTACCCAACAAAAGTAATTTCTCTAAACATCGAGTCTTATCATTCAGCTAACTCGTCTGCCGCCTTCGCAGGTTCTTCCCATACGACGTCGTTCTAGATCTAAGCTTTAGGATTGGAGAATCGATGACTATAGTGTTCTGAGGCGGCTCGTAGGAAAGGAGATTAGAAAGCTGGTGGTGGTGGTGGTGAGATGAAGACATCAATTTGGAGAAGAAGTTGTACGGAGTCCCCATCGTCGACCATAAAAAGCGGTTTAGTTTTTGACATTTTGAGGAGATTTTGTGGAACTTCTGCAGACGATTCGGCATGAGATGAGAGGAAGCGGAACACGAGGACCACGAGACATGCAACTTTATGTAAGCCTTATTATCGGTGGCGACAAAGTTTCGAGCTCCGGCTTAATAAGATAGTTTCTTTATCTCATTAAGGATATACTTGGAATTTATCTTGTTAATAATACTTGCCGGTCATGTTGGGTCAAGTATAAGACCCGTCTGCAAATGCGTGAGGCAAATCCAGCAAGAAGTGCCTCTTATTTTGAGAAAAACTCATGTAGACAGTCTAAATACGTAAGGCAAAATAGTGACAAATCAACATAGATCAATACTCATTACACACGCTTTTTTCAAAATATTAAAGTCGTTATTATTCAAATTATAATTCCCATTCATATAAGTGTGTTTCCTTGTATTTTGAAAAGGAAACAATAAACTCCTCCAACTTGAAATTCACTAAAGGCAAAACTAATGGGCACCTTCATCCATTCTTTTTTTAAAAAAAATTAGGGTTTAGAATATAGGATGAATCGATTATAAAAATATGATTATACAAGATTTAATAGAGTGGTATGTGATAAATAATATAATTATATGGTCTATAAAATCGTGGTATGAGCTTAACATATGGTAATGCAGATTTAATAAAGTGTAATGATGCAGTGAATTCACGGTGATGCAATTAAATAAAGTGTGGGGAGTTAATTATTGAATTAATGGTAGTACGAGTTTAAATAGAGTATGGAGCAGGATGAATTAATTATAATACGGGCTAAACATATAAGTGGTACAAACTTAAATAATTTGTGGCGCGGAATGAATTAATGATGATAATGTTTGAGATAACGTGATACGACATTATTAATTAAATGGTGGGACGATGGTTGATGAAAGTTTGAAAGTCGGTGGAGGAGTCCTTGTACAGTGTGCACATTTGAAAAGGATGAGCGAGTTCTGTTTTTTTTCTAAGAAAAGTTGATATTTTTTTTTTTTGAAAGACCATGATTTTTACTTCAACGGATTTTTTTAATTAATTTATTAAGAGTGTAGTGTTCCAAATAATTATTCTCTTGGCAAGGAGAAATAATTTGAAACTTGATGACAAAAAATAATGTCTTTTCTCTTTTAAGGGAGTGAAAGAATGATTTTTTATTTTTTTTTAAATAAAAGAATGGTTTTGTGGAGTGTAAATTTCAGATTTTCGACGGGCCAAGATTACATCAGAAGTGGGCTTCAATTTTTTCTTATCTCGGCCCAATTTGTTTTATATTTTTTTCATTCTTTACCGGAAATTTAAGAAAGGTATATATATCAAATCCCTTTTTGACTGTTTTGACATGTCCGCGCCAATTCGATGGAATTTTCTGATCAATCAGAAAATGAAGTTCGCAGATTTTGATTCGATAATCATACTTCTATGGCTTGCCCTCTGTGCGTACACTCCGGTCGCCGGAGAGTCGCTGACGTGCTTGATGGTGTATAAAGAAGGCGGTGCTCCAGCGGTGTTTCAATCCCCAAAATGCCCTCGCTGGACTCTCTCAAATTACAAACCCCAATCCAATCGGAATCACAAATCACGGTCCTCCACGTGTCAGTCGGCGATGCTGCAAGGCCGCCGGAAGTCGCAAGAGGATCGCACTCTGTGTGTCGTAGACATTCGTATCCCTTTCCCAGGTAAAATTACACCGAGAATGAAGTAGGATAGTGAGTTTTTTTAAGTGTTGATTTTGCAATTCTGTGTTGATTAAATCTTTTCGTTTTCTTTTGAGAGGTCCGAAGGGGGTAAAAGAAGTGAGTGTTGGAATAATGGCGGTTTTTGATGGGCATAATGGTTCCGAAGCTAGTGAAATGGCGTCGGAGTTGCTGCTGGAGTATTTTGTTTTGCATACTTACTTTCTTCTTGATACCACGTACTCATTTTTGTCGAGGAGTCTGATGAGACGGCTGCCAAATAAAGGAGAAGATTGTCCTGCTTTTCAGAAGATTGAATGGAATGACGACTTTGATTGTCAGATATTGGATTTTGGAAGGTCTCTCTCATTCGGCAGCCTTTAATTAAAATTGCATATCTGAATTTCCTTGTAGAACTACTTGCACTAAATCTGGACTATTCATTTCTAACTAGAGTTGAAGGGGGGTCAGTTGGTGAATTTAAGCTGATTTTACCTTGATATGAGAATCATGATAATACAACTATTAACATCATCACTGATATTTTGTTTTCCGTTCCATTATGCCCAGAAATGTAGGGTGGTTTGACATTTATATATATTTTAGAGATTTTATTGTTCCATCTCTTGGAACTCAATGTAGTGAATTTTCTTGCATGTGCAGCCAATTTGAGAGTTTCTTGAATGTGTACCCATTGACACATTGTTTCATGTTTAATTGGGCGTTTCCAAAGATTCATATATTTCCAATTTGATGAATAGGGTTTATGGTTACGTGATTAGTCAGATAAAGTACACCTTCTGCAGGTTCAACGTGACATTGTCAGCTATTTTTGATGGACTGTTTCCCTTTGAATTGTTGAGGGAAGCATTATTGAGGGCAATCCATGATATTGATGCAACATTTTCTGAGGTTAGTTTTATCCATGAATGTGAAGATGCAATATACTAATTTCACATGTTTGCTTATGTTGCTATAATTTGTGAAGGATGCATCAAGGCACAACCTCAATTCTGGTACGACAGCAACAGTTGTACTTCTAGCAGATGCTCAAATTCTAGTTGCTAATTTAGGTGACTCAAAGGCATTTTTGTGCTCTGAAGTGCATCAGTCTCCATCTGAGGCTAAAGGTTAGACCTTCATGCCTTAACCCCAAGGGTATGTTTGATTGAGATTTAGAGGATTTTGAAATCTTGATTTCAAAATCTCGTGGATTTCAAAATTTTGATAAATAGCAGTAGTGTGTTTGTTTTGAGTCTTAAAATATGATAGGATTTAACTTTATGTCAAATCGATGTGTAAGTGTGTGTGATGTTGTATTGTTATATTATTGTTGATAGTAATGGTAATGATTGAATGACTGTGTAATAATTATTGTGTTTTATTAGAAGTTGCTAAAGTAAAAATAAAAGGTGTGGTATGTGATAAAATAAAATAAGAGTGGGAATACAAAAATCATATGGGTCATTGGAGAGAGTGTGGTGTAGAAAAAAAATGTTATTTATAGGGTTTATAGGTATTTGTAGGGTGAACGTGGTAGGCTTTTAAAAACCAGAAATCTGAGAGTAGAATAGGATTTACATTCAAAATCCCAAATCAAACATACACCATGTGACTCAGTATAGCAGTATATGCTGTCAGAAATTAGCAGAAGAATAATTATTTTTGGGGCTGTAACATACCAACTCTTGACGATTAATAAAGCAAGAGTCTTTTTTTATGTAAAACAGGTTCATCTTTGATTAAGATATTACGCATTCAGGCAAACCTGGTATTTACTGTTGGTAATACAGAAGCTTATATTATATATTGACACTTGGTTTTGTTGCAAAACTGCAGCAAATGCATTTAGGATAGTCAGACAGAGCAGATTAAATGATGGTTCTTCATCCTTAAAAGAGTACCATCAGTTAAAATCAATGGCATCTAATGGGTGGACAGTTTTAATTCCTAAGGTTCTGACAAATGATCACCACCCTGATAGAGATGATGAAAAGTCACGGGTTGAATCTGCTGGAGGCAATATTTCGGAGTGGGCTGGTGTAGCCCGAGTTAATGGCCAGCTGGCTGTATCCAGAGCAATTGGAGACGTACAATTTAAAAGGTAAGCTGCTTATGCCGAATCAATTTTTTGCAAAACACTTTTTTTTTAATGAAACTTTGCTCATGATTCTAATTCATAATAAAAATTGGAATTATTTATCTGTCTTGACAGTTTCGGTGTAATATCGGTACCTGAGGTGACGGATTGGCAACCTCTGACCTCGAATGATAGCTATGTGATTGCTGCATCTGATGGTGTTTTTGAAAAGCTTAGCCCCCAAGATATTTGTGATATATTGTGGCAGCCCTTTTCCCATTTTATTACCCAACCAGAACTCAATTCTTCATGTGCATACTCTTTGGCTGATTGCATAGTTAATACTGCATTTCGGCGAGGGAGTATGGATAACTTGGCGGCTATGGTGATTCCACTGAGAGCATCAGTTTCTCTTGAAACTTTTGAAGACAGGAGTTATACTTCGAAGAAACATGATTACTTGGCAGTAGGAGATCAAAGGCAGATCTATGAAAAGTCAGGTGATTTTCTTTTCTCGAGCTTCTGAAGCAGTTTGCATTACTGCATGATAATAATATGCAACAGTTAGTCTTGTTATCTGCTTATATGCTGTCTACTTTAGTTTATACTTGTTTCTTATTGTGGAACTCATTGCCTTTGACGTTTCTGGCGAAGTTCAGAATTTAAGTCGCTCAAAATTTGTGGAAGATATACTTATAAAAGTTTACTACCAAACGGTGGAACCTTGTTAAAGAAATAGAATGAAGTGCCCGGAACTCCTTTTCTAGTGTCTTGACTTTTGTCGCATAAACTCACATCCTCGTGGAAACTATGTTAAATATGTGACTTGCTTTTGAATGTAAAGTGGTTTCCAAATATTAGGATTCTGTTCGGATCTCTGTAATATTTGACGTAACGTGGATCCAGAAATGGATCTGAACTAAATGTAAAAATCTAGTTAATGGAAGTGGCTTAGAGATAATTGAATATGTAGTTGACTTTTTCCCTTCATGTGTTTTATGATATTAGCTACACATGGTAACTCTTTGGCCACTTAATAAATCTAGAGCTACTTGTTGAAAATGTTTAACCAATTGAAGATTATGTTATAACTCAAAGTTCTTGCTCCTGTTTAGGTAGTTTGATAAGAATGCATCTCGGAACATAACTCTTTTATCCTACTACCTCTTTTATATATTTCTCCCGCTTGTAATTTATCGTATTTGCCTTAGTAGAAATGAAGATTATTCAGAATCCTGGTCGTACTTTTTGAAATATATGTTCTCCACTTGAGAGTGTGATGAAACCTCTATACCGAGGAAGCTAGAAATTCCGAATGGATGCACGCAATTTACTAGCGAACAGCAAAACGCTGCAATTGTTCAATTCACAAAAAATAAGCATAATCCCTCAAACAGAAAACCCTACGCCTAATATGGCGAACTAAAAGCCATGGGCGATTTGTTCAAATCCGAAATAAGAACGGAAATATAAATGGCAAGAAATCTAAATACGGAATAATAAAAATTAAAAGGACAAAACTTCAAAACTTCATGTTGCCGCCTTCTTTCTTCCGCCTCTCGTATAAACGGGTCCAAAAGCGTCCACGCGATCGACGTCCTTCATCATCATCCCTTCAAATCAACCTTGTCCTCAAAAGGTTAAGAGAGCTAAAAGCAAGTCAGAACTCATCGACGGCCTCCCAAGTCGCGTCCTCGACTTCCATCGACTTCTTGAACCAAAAGTTTTTGATACGTAACCTCGACCCGATTTCTTCCATCGATATCTAACACCCCAATGGCTCAAACAAAGGCCGGCCGTCTCACGAATAGCTAAGTGTGGGTCGAAAGCGGCCTCAATTTCCCAATTCCGTCATGACAATGACACATGGAAAAACCGTCCCAGGAGTCCTATGGCAACTCCAAACGACACGTGACACTCCCAATGCTTGCCAATAATTCAAATGGGCGAAAAGAACTTGCTTAACTTCGGTTTTACTCGCTTGAAAAATTCTTTACGCCTATATGGTTGCGAGCTCAAAAGGACCAAATACCAACCTCGAACTCCTCCGACCGCCGCCCGGCTTAGAGTCGGCGTCTTTGCTCATCTTGATTACGTGTGCCCTCAAATTGAAGCGAAGCTCGCGAAAAGTCGTCCCCTCTCTACGAGTTACGTCCGCCTCATGTACCATAGTAGACCTGCGCCGCCTCGTGAAAAAATTGGCGCGGCCGGTGCCCGTATCTTGCCTCGAGCGGAGTCATGGAAATGCTCGCTGGAAAGTAGTGTTGTACCAATATTCAGCCCATGCGAGATAATGTTCCCATTCACTCGGTTTTTGATGGTGAAGCAAGAATCTTTAACCAAACAACGATTAATGACCTCGCCCGACCCGTCGGTTTGAGGATGGTGTAAGCGAGCTCATCTTCAATTAAATCCCCTTGTAACCAAAAGCTCAACGAAATGTGCTCACAAAGACCCGATCGCGATCCGAACTATGGATTTTGGAATCCCGTGCAGCTTCACTATGTTACGAACGAACTCATCAGCCACGTCCTTTGCAGAATATGGGTGTCGCAACGAAACAAAATGAGCATACTTAGTCAAACGGTCGACTACCACCATGATCACCTCCTTACCTTTAGAACGTGGAAGGCCGGTAATAAAATCCATCGAGATGTCCGTCCATACCTGGTCTGGAATCGGCAAGGGTGCTAGTAAGCCGGCCGGTGAACGGCTATCCGACTTGTTGCGCTGACAAGTGTCACAATTTCGAACGAATGCCTCGACATCCTTCTTCATCCCAGCCCAACAAAACAGCTGTGAGAGCCTCTTAAACGTCCGCAAAATTCCCGAATGCCCTCCAAAAACAGAAGCATGAAATTCCTGCAACAGCCTTGTTCGGATTTCCCCCTTCGGCACCAAGATCACCCCCCGTCATTCCAAGCAACCGTGCTTGACCTCATAATCTGGTTTCTCCTCGTTCAAGTCGTTGGCCTTTATCCACAGTGGTCCGAGCTCATCATCCGCCTGAGTAGCCTTGGCTATGTCAGCCCAAATGCCTTCGGCACCGGCCGATGACACACCTGTAGTAGTGTGTTTCGGCCCGACCAGTATGGTCCTCCGAGATTGCGTAAAGGCCAAATGCCCCATTATCCCTACTCGGACGGTAAACTATTTAAGTAGCCAAAAGCCCACTAACTTTTCGATCCACTTTTGCCGCTTCCGGTAGTAATGTCTGCCCAACAAATACCTCAAGTCTACCGGGTCCGTCACGATCTTGAACTTTCGACCCACCAAATAAGGTTGCACCCCCCGATTGCTTCAAGATGGCCAACATCTCCTCTAAATGAACCCACGCATCTTGGATTCAAATATGCCACTTCATATAAGTTTATGCATGTTATTCTGGGAAAGAAACAACCCCCAATCCATGTCCCATGCATCCGTTTCAATCACAAATTCCTCCTCAAAGCTCATTAATGCAAAAACCTTAGGTGTCGGTACTCATTACTTCTTTCAAAGAATCAAACGACTTTGTTGGCCTCTCAGAGGAATAAAAACTTATTTTTCTTGGTTAAATTGTGAAGTGGCGACACTTTTCCCTAAATTTACGTGACAAAATTTCCGATAGTACCTTGCGAGGCAAAGAAAGTTTCACGCAACTTCTGTCACGTTTCTCGATGTCGGCCATTCTCTAACAAACGCAATTTTTCTCGGGTTCTACTCGAACCCACTCAATTGAAATAAAAATTAGCCCAAATACTCAACCTCCCGAACCCCCAAAAAAAACTTCGATGGCTTAATCACAAACCGTTGGTCGCCCAAAATTTTCAAGACAGCCGTCATAAAAGTGCTCCATGTGTTCTCCCATGATTTGCTATAAATTAAAATATCATCAAAAACACAAGAACGTGCCATCGCAAGTGAGGTCTAAAACGTGTGGTTCATGATTGCCCGGAAGGTGGAGGGTCGTTGTTTAAACCGAACGGCATGACCAAATACTCATAAGTGACCATTATGTGTAATGCAATGCGGTTTTGTGAACATCATCGGGGGTGCATGAGAATCTGAAATGGTACCTGGCGTAAGTCGAGCCGAAAAAATATAAGGCCCCATGTAATTCATCCAAAGATATCATCCACGGTAGGAATGCTCGATCGATCTTGATCCGTCGTTGAGTGCTTTCTATAATCGGTACAAAATGCCGTAATTGTCTTTCTTCTTCACGAAAGCAACACCCGATAAAGAAAACTTTAGTCTTTGTACCCTAATTTGGCGGCCCCCATCATCTCGCCAACCTTTGTTTCTCGATCTATTTCGCATCGAAAGTGGGCATCTTGGTAGGGTGCCCGCTTAACTTATTCTCGTCAATCAAAGCGGATTCGGTGGTCGAATTCTCGCGCTTGTTGGAAGAGCTTTGGGTCTTGTGGAGATCGCTTTAACGCCAAACGGCTTACTCGCTATCTCGTTCTCATGCTTTCGTCAAGGTTGTTAAAATGGGTGAAGTGACTCGATGCTGCCAACAAAAACATTTTCGCCCCCCCCGGACCACGTTCCTCTCTATCGCCGTGCATCGAACACCGTGCCCGGTCACGTATGCCAATTCTTTTCGATGTGATGGGTGTGTCCTCAAGCCAAAATTGGCAAGACTTTCGTTGGCGTAAAAACATAGGACTTATTGCCGCGAGCCGCGCATACCAAAAGACGCGGCGTCGAGGTGTGGCATCGGTAGACCATAGAGTCGTTTGGAATCGTATACCTTTAACAATAATACCGCCGTTCTCTCGCATCACGAGTTGCGATAAAATCTTTTGTCCGCTCCCACCGTAATATTATAGGATACTTGCGTGGCTTTCGGCAATCCCAAATACGCCGCAAGATTAAAGGAAATGAAATTGTCTCGCTGCCCCGTCTATTAAGATTATCACGTTGACGTAATCGATAAGGTTTTCAAACTTCAATGCGCTGAGGCTCAAGGCGTCTTGATGTGGTCACCCATACGGGTCTCTACCCTCGTGCTCCTTGTTCATTAGTCTCGATCCTTTCACCGCTTTCGCTCTTCGTGCAAAATTCCAGTGTGGTGTCGAATCGCTGGCAATTACCACGTCATCTCTGAATCAAACTCACTACTTTGGCGTTGGGCACACATGATTCGGTGTACTTCTCTGTTGCAAGTGAACCGCTCGCCGACATCGATTTATTTTGTTCTTCGGTGAGATGCGCCCGAATCCGTCATGGTGTCACCCGAAGCGTGCTTAGATTCGAGCCTTCTTCTTTGGTGGAGTCCGCGGAAGGTTGGCGAAGCGAAATTTGGGTATGCGTTCACTTGATTTGGTGGGTGCAAAGTTGAATTAGAGTCGATTGGGCAAGTAATGGTTTAAGCCAATCTGGGGTCATTACTCCTTCGTCTGTACGGTTCACCATTAAGTAAACGGCGTCTCTGGTTTTCCACGTCTTTGAATTAAAATCTTGGTCGGTTTGATCACCGCATGAAGGTCGAGCAATGCGCTCGGTGGCGTTAAAGTACCGTTTTCTCGGTCCGTAGTAATCTGAAACTACCCGCTGTCGAATCCCGGCTCAACGGATTAGTCGCGTCATCATCTTTGGTTAAATTGCGAAACGACTCGGGATGCCGCCTGAAAATCGTACCCGCGATAATTACCCTCCGTTAACACCGGTGAACCATCTCCCGCCATTGGCGGCTTTCTCCGCCGAGATAGAGCGGCGATTTACCACGATCTTTCATTCGAGTGCCTTGCCACTCGAAATATTGCTCCATACATCCGTCGATTGGCGTCCTCCTCACACGGGTTAGAATTCAATTCGCGGTCCTTGGCACCTGTGGTCGCCGACCACATCCGTGCGTCTACTCCATCTGAACTCTTTATACGTTTTCACCCCTCTCTTCCGTGTCCTCATATTTCTCCTCTTTTTTACATTTGGGCGAAGTCTCGGTGAAAGGGCCTGGCCGCATTCCCCAAGCAGGTTCTCCTCCTCGCCCTCGGGGTTTCGCGCTGATTGTGATTCCGCGGCGCTCTTTATCTCACGAGAATTAGCGCGGTGTCGCGTTTAAATTGCATCCCGCCAAGACATCCGCCGTCGCGCGGATTCATCCTCTTCGCGTCGTCGAAGCGGCCGCGAGCCTCATCCCTAGTAGGCGCTTATCCCGCGTCTACTTCCCCGAATCGGTCCCTCGCGTTGCGGTAAACAAGCAAGATCGATTTGATAACTCCATCATTGGCGACTCCTGGGCTTCAACCGTTTTTGTTCGTCACCATGGCTCTGTGCCAATTGATGAAACCTCTATACCGGGGAAGCTAGAAATTCGAATGGATGCACAAATTTACTAGCGAAATAACAAAAACGCCGCAATTGTTCAATTCACAAAAATACGATAATCCTCAAACGAAAAACCCTACGCCTAATATGGCGAACTAAAAGCCCATGGGTCGATTTGTTCTAAATCCGTAAATAAGAACGGAAATATAAATGGCAAGAAATCTAAATACGGGAATAATTAAAATTAAAGGATTTAAACTTCAAAACTTCAAGTTCTTTCTTCTTCTTCCTCTCATATATTTGCCCAAAGCGGTCTGGGTGGGTGGCGCCGACCGTGGTCTCATCCAGTGAATATGGATTATCGTTCAATCTCTCAAGACATTTAAACGTTGTGCGTGTGATTAGAGGAAAAAGGTTTATGTCGGCTCTCTTGTTGCTTAGATCTTTAAAAAGGTATGGGTTGGAAAAACTCTGTATTGATGTTGTATCTATCGCCCTATGCTTACTGTTTAGTAGCACATTGCACCAATTTTTGGGCACGTAGTTTAAGAAAATTGTATAATGAGTAGAGTGTTGGAGGATAATTTTGTAGATTTTATGTATCATAGTTATTAATGGGCGCAAAGCGCCACAAAGCGGCGAAGTGGCGCTGGCGCCTTAGGCGCCGCGCAGATCCCTGGAAAAAAAACAACATAAGACCTTGATAATTTCTTAGTAAACCTAACCATGAATACATGAAAATACCCCAAGTCAAATTTTCACCTTGGTGAACCAACTCATCTTCATCTTCCATTAGACCAACCACCCACTCATTGCTTTCATCTATATCCCTCAAAGAGATACGCACGATTATACTTGATAAAAAGTGAATCTTGAAACCCTAGATGTGATTCACTTAAATATTAAGACTTAAGAGATAGTATTTTTTATTATTCGATGTTATTTGACAAATAAAAAATGTTTTTTTTTATTTCAAACCCTAGATGTACGCAAAAGCACGCCTTAGGCGCGCTTTTTGTTGAGTCAAAGCGCCGGCGCCGAGTCAAGCGCCCGGTGGCCCGAGAAAAATCCAACCGCTTTGGGCCTATGGCGCGCGATGGTGGCGCCCGAGTGCCTAGCGCCTTAGGCGCGCCTTTAATAACTATGTTATGTATAAAGTAAATAAAATAGTTTGATTGAGTGTATTGTGGGTCCAAAAGCAATGGCATTTTATGTAAATATGTAAATATTGTGAGGGTGGAGTTTAATCAGAAGTTTCCTTTTTTAGGTATGCAAAGTGTTGTGGGACGGCCCAATAAGGAAAGTATGCAATGTATTGTGGGACGGAGGGAGTATCTTTTTCAGAAATCTGATGTGCTCTATAATTATTTCTTTAGGTGAGGAGAACACTTCAGCACTTGCAGAACTGCAACCTCATCTTGATGTTGCTAAGTTTGATAGACTACTGGTAAGACTGAGAACATGCAACTTAATTTCTTCATCCATCATATTTTCTGTTTTCTGTTGTTTCTGGCCTTTTGTTTCATTTCAGTTCATGCATTTAAGAGTGCATTCATCTCCCGTAATAAGTTTGATATTAGAGTCCGGGTTCAAATTTGGGGCGTCGAATGGTTTGGGAACCTTATCCTCATTAATGGGATTTGTATGTGGTGAAACAAATTCCTTTGATAAAATGCATGAAGCAGAGGATGATATTAACAGCCTAGAAAGTATGTCATAAAGTGTGATAGTTATTGCATTCTATATATCTATGATTTTGTGGTGCGACTGGTGTCTCTTTTTTTCTGGTATATGAATAACTGTGTAAATCAAAAGCAATTAGTTCATTCTTGTTATAAGTTTTGAGTTCTCTTCATTTTTCTAATAGGGCCTGCTTATGTCCTGCCAAGGAACTAGGCGGTGCTTACCATCCCAACTGGCCCTTCTTGGGCCCCACCTTACCCTCCCTGGCTTTTCCTGTGTTTTTTAAAATTGGTTCTATTCTAAATAAAAATGATGTTATGTAGTTGAAGAATAAAAAAAAAGATTAGGGTTATGGAAAAAAGTAAATTTTGCCTTTGCTCTTTGTAGATTGAACTATCTTTGCGCTTGTTCATATTCTTTTCACCTGTCTATTGAAATAATATGTAGAGTAAGAAGCTTGGTAATTAACATATGCAACTATGCTTTTTCTTTCATACATTTGATGATTTCTTCCTTTGTAGCTTATCAATTTTAATGTCCTCCTTATACTTATATTTTGTTTCTGATTGCTTTGAGATTCATTTCTTATCTTATTCGCCTATTCGGGTGTTTCATCTGTTATAATAACGCCATGATGTTAAATAATGGATTTTTATGGTTTGTCACGTGCATTTGCAAATGGACACACTACTAATCTTTATTCAGAATGCTGATTAGTTTGTTGGGTTATGTTACCGGACTTCTGTCTTGCTACAGGTTGAAGGAAAGGATGACAACTTTGGATGCTTTTATTTATCTGAGAACCTTGATGTAAACGATGAATACACATTTTGGATCCATAGAAATACAAGGGAATACACGTCTGAATTATCACCGGCTTTAACTGGCGCCTATCATCCTTGGAGTAAGATGAATTGTTACTTTTGTGATACCCAATTAGCATTTATCTTTTGACAATTATACCCCTATTTCTGGTTGCAGCTGGATCATTAGATTTCTATAATGATCAACATACATGTACACAATTCGGACTGCATGGTGATGTGAACAATGATCACTGCATGTATTCCGATGGCTTTGCTAGATTCCTTGGTTTACTTGAATCAATCCCTTTTCATAGTTCTGGCCATAATGAGCATGTGACATTAGATACAAGGTAGACCAATTTTCTGGTGAAGCATTTGACCTTTATATAAATATTGCAATCTATACTTTTAATTATTATGCCACTGCAATTGGCTACTACTAGTTTGTCCTTGATAAAATTTCAATTTAGATTTGATTTGTTAATACATGATTAAATTAGTATTAAATTGGTATAAATACACCCTAGGTACATTTTGAAGAAGAAGTTTGACCGTGGAGCATATGGAGAGGTTTGGCTTGCTTTCAATTGGAATTGTTCTCAAGTTGGGAAAGATAACCGAAGGAAGCATGTGGATAAACGGGTTTTATACAGAAATGATCGGGTGAGGGCATATGACGAAAATATAGATACCAATGTATTTGGTGAAGACTGCAGTACTGACTATTCTGATGACAATATGTTCATTTTGAAGCGGATAATGGTAAACAATCAAATTTGGTTTCTCCTTTTCTCTTCTTCTTCTACTTCGGCTTAAATGTCATAACTCAGTGCAATCTGTATATCTATGTGTTGCATTATATACTATTGTTTTATCATGCTGCATATATCAAATATCATATTGTGCTGTGAAATCAAATATATATTATTTTATACCGGTAACTGGAACAACCATTTTCAATTTTTATAACGATCAAATGCTCAATTATTTAATCTGGCGTATCGCGGAACAGGTGGAAAGGGGGCCTGCTTTATCTGAGCGGGTTACGAGAAATATTTTGGTGAAGTATTTTTAAATGCCTCCAATTCTTTACAAGGTTCATCGCATGGAGCTGCCTACGAAGAAGGGTTAAATCATATTGCCAGATACGTTGAATCTTTCGAGTCACGATCTAATGAGATATGGCTTATATTTCATCATGAAGGTATATCCTTGTCAAAACTTATCTATACTGCTGTGGAAGTGGCAAGTGAGGCTGATAAAGAGAGAATTGAGCATGAGAAACGTGTTCAGATATTGCGTCCATCGAAATGGTGGCACTGGTTGAAGACTACAGAAGCAGGGCAAGAGGAATTGCGTAATCTGATACGGCAGTTGGTATGCTAATATTATTTGCTCAAAGCAAAAAAATTAACTTGAATACTCTTTTTCTTTCTTGCTCCCCGTTAGAGGTGTCAATGGTCCGGGCGGGTGGGGGTACTTGATGATCTGAATGGGAGGGGACATGGCAACCTGCTGCAGGTCACAGGACAGGTCTTAAAATTTTAATTATAGCAAAAAAAATTACATAATATATCTTAAAAATATATCATAAAATTATGATTTCAATTGAAATAAATAAATGAATGCAGCTAGAAACATGTTTATGAATTTGTTTTCAAATTTTAAAGACGTTGATATCAGTAGTAATATTTAGTTGAATGCCAAATTGTAATTATATTATGTTTTATCAATATATATTGGCCTAGAAAATATTTATGAAGTCGAATTATTGTTACTTATATGCTATATATACAGATAAAATATGAAAATTATGGTAATATGATATATTTATATGTATCATATATATTATATACACTATATATTAAAAATTTATATGTAAAACGGGTCTGAACGGGTTGGTCGGGGCAGGGCGGTTGATTCGGATATTCATCGTGTTGTTTATTATCGACAAACCTATATCAGAATAAATGAATGCTGCATGTGGAGTTTGAAAATTATGACTTGGGAAATTAAATGGAATGAATTATTAATTATTAAAAGTATAGATGAAATACATTTTCTCACCAAACAATATCCTGACATGCATTATTCTGCTTAGTTGATGGCGCTCAAGTCGTGCCATGACCGCAACATCACTCACAGGGATATCAAACCTGGTAAGAAGCATCTAAGGTTTTGCATAGTGTTTCTATGTTTTACACAATTAAAAGCTAATTGACGTTCTTTATGTTTTACTTTTCAAGAAAACATGGTAATATGTTAGAAGATCAGGAATCGGCAAGCTGCTTGTCAGGAAGTCCAAATGATGACAAAAATTATACTACTAAAATGTATGCTTTTTTTTTTAATGCTGTCATTGTGATCTCCTTTCTGGCTCCTTACAAGTGATCTCTGAGTTGTTTATGTCATTGTTCAACAAAAACTAATTTTTTGTAGCCTTTTGTGTTGCTTTCACTTACTTCTGAATCGTGTCTCCTGTAGTATAGCTTCAACACATTAATATTAAACTGAGCCATGTTTGGTCCACAAATAGTTCAATTAACTTATTATGCTGAGAATAGTTTTTATGTAATTTTTTTATTAATTGCAGGTGCATCATTGACTTTGGTAGTGCTGTCAATGGTTTCACAGTGAAGCATTTATATGGGTCCGTTGGACCTTCAAGGTATTACTTTGGCATATTGCATTCTGTCATTCAATTTCTTTCTGAAGATCTTATTTAGAGGAATAGCAAGCAATGCAGACTAGAAAGTACTGCCGAGAGATCTTAACTTTACATGCAAATATACTCTCTCAGTTCTTATTGCAATATTGACATCTATTTGCTTTCTATTTGTAGTGCCGAACAGACTTCTGACTATGCTCCACCAGAAGCTTTTCTTAATGTGAGTTGGTATCGTGGACCATCAAGTGTTACTTCAAAGTATGTTGAATTCTTTTCTCATTAAAATTTTCTTTTCCATATTTAATTATCAGCAACATGTGACAGTTGACTAACAGACTGGTTTTATTTTCTTTCTCTAGATCAATGTACTCTCCCTTTCTTAAAGATGTAAAGTACTTTGCTGCAGCTGAAAATGCTCTACTATATAAATGTGTATTACTTCTGTAAATCTGAACACTGCATTAATAGTTTATCTTGATTAAGTAGGTTTGTGGAAGATTGTGATGGCCTCCATTGCCATACAAATTATGAAAACTTTGCCCAATTTCTGGTGAAGGTTGTTGAGAACGACTATTTAAAATACTGTCCGTAATTTGGGTCTTCGATTTTACAGTTTTCTTCCTCAGTTTTCGAGACTACCAAATTGCTTATTAGAATGTTGATAATGAAACTATATCGATACAAATAATTATAATATGTGTCTATCAATGCAATTGATTTACTTTCTGCTGCTTTCTTGTATAGGTATGATATGTGGAGTGTTGGTGTGGTAATCTTGGAGTTGATTTTAGGATCACCAAATGTGTTTCAGATAAGTTCTATAACTCAAGCTCTTCTAGATCAGCACCTCAATGGTTGGAATGATAGCTTGAAAGAGCTTGCTTACAAGTAAGTCCAGAGTACTATTTTTCAATTGTATATCAGTATATCAGTTTTAAAATAGATAAATTTACATTTATGCGATTATGCATAAAACGTGTTTGGTTTATCCACGTCTGATGGATTTTATGGCATGAGGGGTCAAGTCGTAAGGGTATTTTTGCATTTAGATGGTGAAAATTGAGTCTTGTGAGTTATTACAGCCTCTGTTTTAGTTTATTACTAGAGCTTTAGGATAATCATTGATTTGTTATTTGATATCAGACTTAGAGCTTTGATGGAAATGTGCATCTTAATTCCTGGGGTTTCCTCAAAACTTCGTCAAGATGGGGGGTACAAATGGCCAGGTGAGTACTTTCTTTAATATTTCTGTTGTTGATAATGTGCAATATAGCAGTTTAGTCTTTTTGAAACTAAGCTAATGATGATCATATTTTAGCCAAGGGTAGTTAAACTTCTTGTTTAGTTGAAAGAGAGTTGGCTTACAATTCTATGATACAATCATACAACTGATAGATTGTTAGCATTGTTATTATCAGATAAGACTTGAGTACAAAAAAATAGCAATATGATGGATCCAGGATTTCGTCCCAAGGGGGGCGATATTTTTCATAAAGAGGCAAAAATTTAAAATTCCAAGGGGGGCAAAATGATAAACTTTTACGAATTTAAGGCATACATTAAAAAATTTCTATATATATAGTAAAGGAAATCTAAATCTAAATCTAAATTTCTATATATTTAAGGCATCCCTGGCCATTTTTACTGATTTTCCTGAGATTAATGAATAAAACAAAACATCTTTCATTTGCATTTATGTTTTACAAATAAGTTAGGAAACATACACATGACTCCAGAATGGAAAATTATATTATCCATTGCTGAATGGTTTGGTGTGCTTGGATGCAGAGTTCACCTGTTCCCTGGAAGTGCTCTGAAGATTATTTCTCTTATCTGATACGGAATAGAGATCCTCTTAAATTAGGGTAAGACTTTATTCTATTGGTGAATGTTTATTGATGTGTTTATATAACGGCTTTTTGTACGTATAAACTTCATCAGGTTTCCAAATGTATGGGCTTTGCGTTTAGTACGTGATTTACTACAGTGGGACCCAGTAAGTTCTTTTAGCGACTCTTTACTCTGAAATTTTGTGGAAGAATGAACATTTCTTCCTATGAAATTGGATCAGGAGGATCGTCTGGGCGTTGATGATGCTCTGAGACATCCTTACTTTTCATCAGCTTCTTGAAAATCAGCCTGTACAGAAGGTTAGGTTTGTCTTTTTCCATCACTGTGCTGATTTCATTGCTCAAAAATTTGGGGGAGGGGGTGGTTCCTTACCGTGCTTTTCTTCATGGGAAGAGAGAAATGGACTATATAGTTTCTAGATATACATTTAATCTTGAGCAAGTCTCTTGTACACCATTTGTATGGTGCAACTGTATACAACTAATACTTTTAAGTGAAACCAACTAATGCTGACCAACTGATACCTTTAGCAAAACAACTAATAACATTTAAAAATTTACTTGAGTTGCACGGTGCACTTGGCGCACACAAGACTTTGTCTTTAATCTTTGGTCTTCTGTCTAAAATTGCAGGTTCACCACCTGCTCAAAGTTAATATTATAGAATGTCCGACCCAATTGGGTAACATCTGATCGGGTCGGGTTGGGCACCTGAAAAACCGATAAGAAATGGCCACCAATGGATTCCAGTAGAAAGAGAGCATCTCAACCGACCTTTCTCAAAGCTTCTTCAGCATGACTATTGAAACTCAGATTACAGTTGTTGATATAATTACTAACACAGTCGCTTCACCACATAACCAATGGAAATGGAAATCGGGAATGTGTTCCGACATGACAAACTAACCTGGGAGGGGATGAAGCTCGCCGTCATGTATGTTCATGGTTTCATTGCAATACCTGGGTATGTCTGAGCTTTTCGATACATATGTATAGATGATTTATTCGCTCTTAGATGTGGTAATTATGATTAAGTAGGGGATAAAATGTACGTTTATATCTATTTGTAACCTTAAAATGTATATGTATAATAATGTACATGTAAATGTAAATGATCAAGCCCTTCTCTTGACAATAGCTTTTCAACTTTTGATGAGCTGGTATCTCGGGAATAATCTTTTGCTGTTGAGCTTCCCAGTTATCTGTAGAAATTTTAACCTATTTTCCGTACTATCATCAAGATGAAATTTTAACACACATTCATCAAACCAGGGGAGTAACACCTTGTCATGATGTAAAATCATGAGTAAAAACATGATATCATTAACGAAGTGGAATAGCTCAAATGGTTAGAGCATTACTACTTATACCGTGAGGTTATGGGTTCGCGTCATTATATGTCTGATTAAAAAAAACGTGATATCATTATTATAGCAAATGAAGGGTCACTTGTGTGCTATAGACTATAGTCTTGATTTTGGGTTCGCCTCATTATATGTGTGATTAAAAAAAATGTGATATCATTATTATAGCAAATGAAGGGTCACTTGTGTGCTATAGACTATAGTCCTGATTTTGATTTATTTGGGTTGGAAAAATCAATGGTGGTTGCTCTTTTAAGCTCTTTAATCTTTTTACATGGCTTTACATGATTTTATTTTATGTATTATTATATTATTTATTGGATGTAATTGTGAAAATGATAATTATATATTTTATTATTTTATATGTTATTTGTAGGAATGTAACATTTTTTTATATAATTTGATATCCGGCCCAATTGCTTCGGGGAATCAGAATCCATAGTCCACTAGCGTATCATGACAAACCAAATAAGTGCATGTTTATAAACTCGGTGGATTTTTCATAGAGTCGCCGGACCCAAGCTAACCACGTCGAGCCGGCCTACAACCCTCAACCCACATTTTTGCGAGTTTTGGCAGGCCAACCCACTTCGGGTTTGGGTCGAGAACTATTTAACCCAACCCAACCCATAGAGGGTTAGCCCGCATATTTTTTTTAATATTTTTTTTACATGTATCATTTATAATGAATTTTAGAGTAGGCCTTCGGTGAAACTTGTTAATATCATTAAACTTTTACCACTATACTTGTAAACTAATATCATAATATTTGTAAACTGAGATCATAACATTAAATGCTAGATGTATTAGTTTATAAGAGTGGCGGTATCATTTTATAAGTGTAATGATATTAATTTCATAGTATGAACATGTTTAACACGTTTGTGTAAATTTTAAGAACATATACGAACAATGTCATGATAAATAATAAAACAAACAAAACTTACAATAAACTAAAAGATTAAGCAACAATATCCACAAAATAATCATAATAAATAAACAAATTTTTTATATGCTGCGTGCGCAAGTGAAAAATAAATTAGTTTTTTGTATTTATATTTCTGCATTTTAATTAAATTGAATGATATTATTAAAAAAAAAAATTCATTTTTTTAAAGAGTCTACTAAAACCAACCCAATCAATCTTGCCCACTCCAACCCACATGCCCCATGCAGCCCATTTCCCAAACAGGCTCATCAATACTCAACTCAATTTGCCCCATATACAAGCGGTCCTGGGCCAGCCTAACGGGCCTGACCAATTTTGACAGGTCTAGCTTTGAAACACAACTCAAGGGTGTAGAACTGTTTTTTTTTTAAGTTTTTGTGATCCAACTTAAAAAAAAAAACACTTCTACCTTTTTAGTTGTGTTTCAAAATACACATTCAGGGGGTGTTTGCATCCTCTATTGAAATGAGTCGAAACACTTTTTTTTTTTAAGTTGTCCCTCACAAATTTATGACTTCAAAATATTTTTCTCTATTGAATAGTGGTTGCAAACACCCTTAGGGTGTGTTTGCAACTACTAATGAATAGTGAAAATCACTTAAAAAAGTAATAAGTTGTGAGGGAACAACTTTAAAAATAAGTGCTTTTAGCCCCTCAATTGAAGTTGCAAACACCACGTTAATATTGAAGTGTAGAAGCACTTCTTTTAATAACTGATCAAATAAAAAAAAAGAAATATTTTTACCATTTTAATTGAGTTTGTAAGCAAGTATAAGGGCCCGATTGGTAAACAGCGTGATGGAAATTCTACAATATTAATGTACAGACTAATTTAATGAGATGAAACTCCTACAAAATGATTGGTATAACATTAAAAAGTGGTTGTAAAATATTGTAAGTTGATTGGTAGGATGTATTAAAAGTGAATAAAATAAAATAAAAAATTGAAAACATTAACAAATTACTACTTTGTCCTTCATCTTCCATAGCACACCATCATCATCTTCAACACACCCTTCCAATTTCAACAACCATGGCTTCTCCCAATCTAAAAAATAAATTAACACAAAATACCATTCCAATTTCAACATTGCAAGACAAAACCAGAAATACCATCTCCAATTTCAACATTGCAAGACAAAACCAGAAATACCATCTCCAATTTCAACATTGCAAGACAAAACATCACAAAATATACAAATTCCAATTAACACAAAATAATCCAAATTAACACAAAATAGCCCAAATCAACACAAACCCAGAATAATCAACACAGATAGCAAAAACCCAAATACTCAGAAATTGATTCAGAGAAATACATCTTCAAATCTGGAAATTGATTCAATCGGGAAATACTCACAAATCTTCAAATACTCAGAAACTCAAATACTCAGAAATTGATTCAATCTTCAAATTGATTCAGAGGAATAGCAAAAACCCAAATACTCACAAATCGCGAAATTGATTCAATCTACACAGCAGGAGGTGGATTCCGCTCCGCCAATTTCGCCACCGGAGAAGGAGGTGGGTTGCGGCGGCGGAGAAGGAGGTGGATGGGCGGCGGAGAAGAAGGTGGATGGGCGGAGAAGAAGGAGGCGGCGGCCATGGGGGAAGGCGGCGACCATGGAGGAAGGCGGCGACCATGGAGGAAGGCGGCGGCCATGGGTGTGTGTTTGGAATGATGGGGAAGAATGAGATAGACGAGAACGATGGGGAAGAATGAGAAGGGTGAATTAGGAAGAAAAGTTACTGTTAAGCCTGTTTATTTTAATACCACGTGGGAGGTGGTATTATTTAAGAAGGTGTGAACAGTGATCGAAGGGTTTATTAATAGCGGGTCGACGGATTCGAGGCAGGTCGGACATATAATAATACAAGCTACCAATCAGCTTTTTAAAATAGTAGGACACCCCTTTTAAGGGTTATTAATGCCTATCAATCAAGCCCTAATGAAAAAGGGATTGTAATATAAGATAGGAGTGATGTTTCCATTTCCAATGAGGCCCCGTTTGGTTTAATAGATGAGATAAATATGTATTGATAGGATTATGATTGATTGCACTGTTCCATATCATTAACTTTTCCAAAAACGTGTTAGTTTGGTTTGATTGATAAATCCAAAAAACACTGTGGAGTTAAATAATATCATGTGTTTGGTTTGGGGGATAAATCTTTAAGTATGAGCTTTTTGCCTAATTTGCCCTTCACATTAAAGGCAAAAAGCTTGAGATTGCCTAAACAAAATTTAATACTAATATTTTAGAAAGACGGAAACAAAAAAAATTTAATTAAACTAATCCCATATATTTAGGCCATAATCTTAGGTGGTATTGACCATTAAACTCACTCATGGCACATTAAAAGAAAAATATAATAGTAAATTAAAATTTGAAACCTAATTATGTTTCAAGGCACTGCAGCCGCCCAACTTCATCTTCTTCAACCCATTCATCCACTTTTCAACTTCTTTCTGCAACTCAAATTGAAATTGGGCATTGAATGCCTGAAACCTGGTGAGTTAGCAGAAAATATAGCCAATATTCAGAGTCGACTGGCGGTTCAGCGGGTCAACCGCTTCCCTTTTCAACCTGCTTTTTCCGATTTTAATCGATTCTCAGGCGCTTTGGAATGTTAGCGGTCCGACGGCCCTAATTGGTCCCCCACATCTGCTTCTTCCTCCAGCACCGAACACCATCACTTTTTTTTTTTTTTTTGTATTGAAATTATTGTGATTTAAAATCGAGAGTGGGGAATGGGTAATTTGAAAACAATAGTTCACAACAAAACAGAGAAAAATACGAGGACAAAGATGTAATTTCACATCCCAATTTATCAGCCCAAAAAATGGCCTGGGGCTTGACCATTTATCACTTAGTTGGGTGACAATATGCTAATTCCGTACCGGGTTTGACTAATATCATGGGCCGATGTCCATTAAACCAAACACTTGATTGAGCTGGTCCTCTAATTCAGCAAAGCAAACACGGCCTGAGTGATTAAGAAAATCTTATCTTAAGAAGAATGTATTTATGAGTGAATAGCACCATGTCCATAATCATCAAAATCCGGACAAAATCTCCCTCCTCAATCAAGTACCCACTTGACATAGGACTACAGTAATGACCATCACATTTTTATACTCCATAAACTACACTTTATTATGGAGTAATATTTATTATCAACATAATCAGATATATCTATATGTGTGTGAAAACAATGATGAATATTAAGTATTTTCCATTTAATGTTGTAGTAACCCCCAACAATTATAAGATCACCTTCAACAAATTTGTTAAATGTAGTACTTCTCTTTACTTGTTTTGATTGTCAATAAAAGAAAATGATTCATATATTACTAGGAGTAGTTGCAACGACGCCCCTTACTAAACAATACGTCTAATCCTACTCTTCTTCTTATTACTATTATTATTTTACCCTTAGCAATTACTATATAATTATGTATTTAATAAATTTTGTTCTCGTGCAATAATTTGTAGAACATCACAAAAAATATAATTCATATTAGACAAGTCTTGTATAGTATATAAAGATAATATAAATGACAAAGTATAGTGTGAACAAGTTTTACGGTGAAACTGGTTTAGGAGTGTGACTTATATTACTAAAGTGTATGATTTATATAACTGAAGAGTGTGACTTTTTTACTTATAAAAGAATTCTTACCATAAAAATGAAGGGTGTGATAAATATTACAATAAAAGAGTGTAGTCGTGATAATCAAGAGTGTGACCTATATTACTAAAGAGTGTAATTGTGATAAGCTTGAAGTGTAAAATAAACCAATTTTAAGCGGTGAGCAAATTTCATAAAGACTTAACTCAATATAAATTCATACCAACTCAATATAAATTCATAATCTTTAATTGTCGTGCTCATCTACCCTACAAACACCTTTAATAATTTTTATTTTGGGAGAAAAACGTTCCAATCTAAAATCACTAAAAACATTATAGCAGAAGACAAAAGTCTGAAAAAATTTACTTGTGACTTTGTCTGCCAGAATAAGATCCTAAATCTTGTATCTAACTGTAATTTTCTCTTTTATTTTCTTCGATATTCACGTTTAAAGGTCCTTGTGACTTACCCTCTTTAATTATGGGCTCGATTTTTTACTAAAATAATTACGGAGTGAAATTTGTTTCGTAGTTAAAGTATCTTTTGTTAATCGGCCTTTGAATTTCTCTTCTTTTTATTAATACACCAACAAGTAATATATTACTATTAAGTATAAGTTCTTTAATTAGTATTATTTCATTACAATTCACGGCTAATTCCTAAAAAAGTTGAAATTTAATTTATTTTGCACAACAAAAATTACATTTTTGGGGCCCTTCTATAACTTTTCTTTGACCTTTGGGTTTTGAATGAAATTAAACTTATACCTAATTCGCATCGAACCCTTTTACACTTTTGAACCTGTCCTTTTTTGTCTCCTATCAATCTAGCCTTTATATTTTAAAAATAAAACGCAGCAGATTAAAATGATTATGTTTATTTTGAATTTTAAAATACTAAGTTGATTTTACTTTGAAATTTTATAAATCAATTTTTAAAATAAACTCTATCAACCTATAAACTTAATCATTACATAGTGATCTAATCGTTACAATTTTATTCAACAATAATAAATAATACAACATTATTCACTCTTACACGTTAATATGACACAAATTTCACTAAATAATAATAATAATATAATAATACAATATTATTCACTATTACACATTAATTGCTACATTGGTTTGACAAAAAAATAAATATTTTTCTATTAAAAAAAATACACATTATTATTCATTAAGATTTTACAAATTTTCAAAAATTAAGTTTTGAAAGTCATTTAAAACCCAAAATAGACATAACTCATAACATTTTAGTTATATATCACAAAACAATAAACATATGTCTTACGACTCTCACCCTTATTCATTAAATACCACTTTTTTGCATTTCTTTTTCTTTTTTCAAAATAAAGAGTCCAGTTGTTTCTGTTTCCAGAGTCAAAGAGGGAATTGATGCCAAGTTTCTCCCCATATATACATATACACATCAATTTTAGTTAAAATATCAAACAAAATCTATTTTGAGAAAATTAGAATTATAAATAAGTCTAATTATTGTTCTTTTATTTATATAAAAGACTAAATCTTTTATTTAAAACTAAAAAAATGAGGACTCAGATGTACACTATTCATGGAAAATCATAAAAATTTCAAACAAAAGTAACTATAGCTAACACATTCCAATTAATAAAACATTGTTAAAAGTAAAACCCTCAATATTTTTCAATCAAAACATCCATTTTAGCTCACTAGTCGAAAATATTGCAATTTCCTTTTTCATTTTCAATCAAAACATTCATTTTTTTCCACTTTCTTTTATTAATCCAATTGAAATTTTCCTTTCGCACTCCCAGATGCACAGATTGTGCAGCCTTTCTGTCCAACGGATATAAAATAAGTGGAAAATGTTTGAAAATAAATAAAAGAAAGAAGAGAGAGAAGAAATAAACAGGGGAAAAAAGTATAAAAAACTTTCCTTTTACCAAAACGAAAGAGGGAAAAAAGTGAAACCCTGTTTATTAGTATTTCCTTCGGATTCCATTCTATCGCTTTGATCCACTCACTACTTCCCACCTCCCGACTCTTGGTTTTCTGAATTCGGAAACCAAATCCCGCTGTCTTCGTTCTTGATTTCACTCCTCGTTGGTTAGTGGGTTTGTTTAATTTGTTGTATTATTAGGAGATTTGTTGGGTTAATGTGGTTTTGGTTGCATTTCAGGTAGAGATCTTACGTCATTTTTTGTGGGTTTTTATTTTTATGCTTCTAGTTTTTTCTGGGTCGTGTATTTATGCTGCCCTTTTTTTTCACGAAGTTCATGTCAAAGGGTTCGAGTTTCTTCTATTTAATCTTTTCGTTTTTTGACAGTATAGAGCCCTTTTATCATGTTGTTGTATGATTAATTTGGGAAGCCCCAATTTTGAGTATGTAATTGTCTGATTCTGTAGAGAAGTTCAGGATTTTTTGTTGTTGTGAGAGTGTATATAGATAGTGGTTTTTTAGTGGAGTTGATTTTTTTTTTCCTTACATTTTCTTTAATTACATTTTGCTCTTAAAAAAATTGAGTGGAAACTCCCCAGATTGCTATTGTGGAGATCTGGGACCTTCTTAATCTTTTATGTCCCATGAGGACTCTTTTTCCTTCTGATCCTTGTAATAAAGATCCACTGCTCAGTTCCATCAATCCACAATCATGGCTCCAAGTTGAAAGAGGGAAGCTTTCAAAATTTGCAGCACAGTCTCCTTCTTCATTGTACGTATTCCTCTGTTTCTATTTTGATTCTTTGATGATTTGATCTAGTATTGAGCTCCATTCATTTAAGGCAAAGTCTTATGTAAACCAGTTTCGGTTTTCATTTTGTGTATATTTTTAAATAGTACTATTTGTTTCATTAAAAAGTATTACGTTGATAGTATTAATAATTTCATTAAATGTATTAGTTGTTTTACAATGAAGTGATAGTTGCAAACCAGTTGCTTAGGGAAACTTTTTATATAATACCAACTCTTCATATGATGTGGGTGAATATTAAATAAATCCTTACATATATTTTGTAGAGAATCTCTTATCAAGGTTCCCGATCCTCCAATTCTTCCATTCTACAAACCCGTTGATTATGTAAAAGTGTTGGCTGAAATTCATGAAGAACTTGAGTCATGCCCCCAAACAGAGAGATCAAATCTTTACTTATTGCAGTATCAGGTCTTCAAAGGCCTTGGAGAAGCAAAAATTAATGCGAGAAGTCTTCGTTCAGCTTGGCTGAAAGCAAGCACCGTATATGAGAAACTCGTTTTTGGGGCATGGTTAAAGTATGAGAAGCAAGGTGAAGATATCATATCTGATTTGCTAGCATCCTGTGCTAAATGTGCTAAGGAGTTTGGAGCTATAGATATAGCCTCTGAATTCCCTGCATTCGAAACTCCAAGCTCGTCTTTTATGTTAAACGAGTCACATTTCCCTTTTGTTTCTTTTCAAATTGGAAACGAGAGAATAAAATGCGATAGGCTTAAGATCGCTGGTCTTTCAGCCCCGTTTCATGCCATGCTTAATGGGTGTTTCACAGAGTCATCCACTGATGACATCGATCTTTCTGAAAACAATGTTTCACCTTTAGGAATGAGAGCAATCAGTGATTTCAGTAAAACTGGAAGTTTAACTGATGTGGGTCCCAGTCTTTTGTTAGAAATACTGGTATTTGCGAATAGATTCTGCTGTGAAAGCCTCAAGGATGCTTGTGATACGAAGCTTGCTTCTTTGGTTTCCTCTAGACAAGATGCGGTGGAGTTAATTGAATTTGCTATCGAGCAGAATTCTCCAGTATTAGCTTCTTCCTGTTTACAAGTATTCCTACATGATCTTCCCGATTCTCTGAATGATAAACAAGTAGTTGAACTATTATGTAGTCTAGATAGGCATCAAAGGTCCATAATGGTGGGACCTGCCTCATTTTCTTTATATTCTTTGTTAGCCGAAGTTTCCATGAATTCTGATCCTTCCTCAGATCGAACAGTCACTTTCTCAAAGCAGTTATTAGATTGTGCTGGAAACAATCGTCAGAAAATGATAGCTCTTCATCAATTGGGGTGTGTTCGATTTTCAAGAAAAGAATACGACGAAGCAAAGAAGCTCTTCGAAGCTGCTTTGAAAGAAGGTCATGTTTATTCAATTGTGGGGCTAGCCCGATTAAGTCACATAAAGGGTCATCAAGATTGGTCTTACGAAAGGATCAGCTCGATAATATCCTCTTACACTGCACTTGGATGGATGTATCAAGAAAGGTCGTTATACTGCGATGGAGATAAAAGGCATGAAGAACTTGAGAGAGCAACTGAGGTGGACCCCACCTTGACCTACCCTTATATGTATCGAGCTGCATCCTTGATGAGGAAACGGGACGTTCAATCAGCTCTTGGAGAAATTAACAGGGTTCTTGGATTCAAACTAGCTTTAGAGTGCTTGGAGTTACGTTTTTGTTTCTATCTTGCTCTTGAGGACTACCAATCAGCTATATGCGATATTCAAGCTATTCTTACTCTCTCTCCCGATTATAGGATGTTTGATGGGCGAGTTTTGGCTTCCCAGCTTCGTATACTTGTGCGTGAACATGTTGATAACTGGACGACAGCGGATTGTTGGCTGCAACTTTACGATAGATGGTCTTCGGTTGATGATATTGGATCACTCTCGGTGATTTATCAGATGCTTGAGTCTGATGCAGCCAAAGGTGTCCTGTACTTCAGACAGTCTCTGCTTCTTCTCAGGTAATTTTCTGACATAATGCCTTAACTGTTCACCTTTATTTTTTTTAAAAATTGCATAGTAAATTTATGCCCTTCCTGTTTGAAATTTCTTGCAAGAATAGGTTGAGGGATAGGATATATTTAGGGTTGCCTTGTGGGCCTCAATTCATAAAGATTTCTAGACCTTTCGGTGATGTTTGATTTGGGTTTATAGTGGATTTTAGAAATCTGTTTTCAAAATCTTGTGGAATTTTAAATCCTGATAAATAGGGATGGTGTGTGTCTGTTTTGGGATTTAAGTACAATGGGATTTAACTTTATGTCGAATCAATGTGTAACAATCAATGATGTTGTATTAATATATTGTTGTTGGCTATGGTTCTATTATTGGTTCATATTTGGGATTAAAAGCTTGGTTTGTTTGTTTTTGTTGGTTCTGATTTTAATGATGGAATGATGTGAGTTATGATTTAAATATATCAAAGTGTAACGAAAGATAATTGATTAGTTTGGAAAGTGTAGTAGTAGGTTTATAGGTGTTGTACTAGTGGTTTGTAAAACCATATTCCAAAATCCTAAAGTAGAACCGGATTTCGATTTATACCTGGTTTTTAAAACACAAAACAAACATCACCTTAGGCTATGTTTGTGGTAAGTTCTGCTGGTTGGATTCCGGATTTTGAAATTAGGAATCGCGTTTTTGTTTTGGAATATAAAATCAGATTTTGAAAACCCAGTCACTATAATTCTACTGTTATAAATGATTAATCCCTAATCTTTCACCTACTACCCCATTTCCTTTTATTTTGCCCTTACTCATCCAATCATTGCATTCATAATCTTTCACGATAGATTAATACGATACTTTTCCTACATTGATGTGACATTTCAGCAAAATTCTACCTACATAATCCCAAAACGAACATAACCTTATTGTTTCAGATTTCACTAGGGAATTTGGGCTCTTAATCTGTTCAAGAATCCTCATCATTCTCTCCTTATTTTGTATGACTTAACATATTTTAGTTTCCAAAACAAAAATTAAGATAAATAAAACCCATCTCCTAGTCATGCATCAATATACTGTAAAAACTGAAGTACTGAAATTCTTACATTATTCTGTATACAATCAGACTGAATTGTCCTGAAGCAGCAATGAGGAGTTTACAGCTAGCTCGCCAGCATGCATCGAGTGAACCTGAAAGATTAGTTTATGAGGGTTGGATTTTATACGATACTGGGCATTGTGAAGAAGGCCTACGAAAAGCTGAGGAGTCTATTAATCTCCAAAGATCCTTTGAAGCTTTTTTCCTCAAGGCCTATGCTTTAGCCGACTCTAGTCAGGATCCATCTTGTTCATCCACTGTTGTATCTCTTCTTGAAGAAGCTCTGAAGTGCCCTTCAGATAGACTTCGCAAGGGTCAGGTATTATTCTAGCCCTGATTGGTTCGTTCTACCTTTTTTGTCTTAAAATAATTTACGTTATTATAAATTTAATCGAAGTAATATCCCCATTTAGAAGCATGCCTCATAAGACACTACATCACTACATACCATTTCTAAATGCATAGCACGGAGACTGAGACGATGAATTTGAAATTACATTGATTGATTTATTCTAGTGTTGCTTAGTATGCTTAGTATATTTTTTTTAAATCAAAATAAGTTGAATACCAATGCTTCTATTGTTTACGGTACTTGATTTTGTAGGTTGCTCTAGACCTTTAGTATTCATACTATTTTGCCCTCTGAAGATATTCTTCTTCAGATAACTGCTCCAAACATCATAGTATTTGCCTTGAGAGACAATGTTGGTTTCACGATGAAACGAGTTACAATCCTGTACACCAGTTGCACGATCCAGCTTTACACAACTATCACTATTCAGTGAAAAACTAATACTCTTCATTGGAAACAACTAATACTGACAAACTAATACTCTTTAGTAAATAACTAATAACCCAACTAATACCTCTTAAAAATAAACATGAGTTGCATGGTGCACCTGGTGTATACAAGTTTTTGTCTTCTTTTTATTCTCATTTAATGTTCCATAACACAAGGCTACCGGCTTTTGCTAACAATGTTATATTTCTGACTAGGCTCTGAACAATCTTGGAAGTGTGTATGTTGATTGCGCGAAGCTAGATGCAGCAGCTGATTGCTACATCAATGCCCTCAAAATCCGGCACACCCGGGCACACCAAGGCCTTGCTCGTGTCCACTTTCTTAGAAACGATAAAAATGCTGCGTATGCAGAGATGACCAAACTCATAGAGAAAGCACGGAACAATGCATCTGCTTATGAAAAGCGCTCTGAGTACTGCGAACGTGATCTCACAAAGGCCGATCTTGAGATGGTCACTCGCTTAGATCCTCTTCGAGTTTACCCATACAGATATAGAGCCGCAGGTTGGTTAGATAATCCCATAATTTTGTTTTGAGTAACACTTGGGTGCACCAGTTGCACCTTGCAATTGGTGCACAACTAATACTGTTCAATGTAAACAACTAATACTCTCAAGTGATAACAGCTAATAATCAACTAACACATTTTAGTAAAACAACTAATACAATTTAAAAGTGCACTTCAGTTGCTCGGTGCATAGAAGTATTTGCCTTTTTTTTTTCCGATGTCCTTTGTGAAATAGTAGAAAAATATTTTATTTTAATGAGTTCTTATGAAAATGTTTGTTGGTTGTAGTTCTGATGGACAATCACAAGGAGAAAGAAGCGATTGAAGAACTGTCGAAGGCGATTGCATTCAAGGCAGATCTTCATCTTCTTCACCTTCGGGCAGCGTTTCACGAGCATATCGGTGATGTCATGGGTGCATTGCGGGACTGTCGAGCTGCTCTCTCGGTCGACCCTAATCACCAAGAGATGCTCGAACTTCATAGCCGTGTCAACAACACCCAAGAACCTTGATTGATACCGGGGGACCAGACCAGAGTAAATTATGAAAAAAAAGAGAGAATATTAGCTTGTACTTACTTTGTAGCTTTCAGTGCATACATTTGATAGTATGCCTCCTTATTGTATCATTACCCCTCAGTTTCTCTCTTCCTTCGCCCTGAATTTTGTATACTTCGAATTTTTTTGTCAATATAATTTTATTATCAATTGCAAATTTGATGCTCATCCAGATTCAGGGAAAATGCAATTTTTTATCTTCTGTTGCCTTTACTCTACGTTCTTGATTTGTATGCTCTTTTGTGCGTTTAGTTTTCTTCTCTCCTTTTCAATGTACCTCCACATGTATACTTTTGTCACATGTGTATATATCTTTTGTATTTTCCTTTAAGAATTAAACTTTTTGACTTTAAAAGTGCCAAATTTTTATAACTACAAGAACAAGCGCGAATAAAACAAGACTATTCTTGGCAACCAATCGTATATGATGAACATACATTGCATTAGCCCATCCAATAAGATATTTGAATAGTATTGTTTATCATCAACAGTTAGTATCTGTATAATTCAACATCTTTGAAGAAATGTAAGGAGTTCCAGATTAAAAAATAAATTAATTATTCAATTTATGAAAATATAAAAATATGATGCTATTTGACTTTAAAAAAGGGGGCCTGCGACTATGATTTAGAGCCGTAATTATAGAGATAGGGGTTTAGGTGTTGTAAATATTAATGTTGTATCCAGATTCATTTTAATCAAGAACTTGTATATATTGTGCTCTATTATGCCCATAAGAATGACATTCATCCAACAATATTTATTTCTATGAGAGATTTTTACAATTGGGTTTCCCATATAATCGTGAAGTAATAGATTTACCACAGAAAGAATCGAAGTAAGTGTCGATATCTAGAATGATTGTTATTGCTTTGCGAAATTTTGTTTAAAAGGCGAGAATTAATCTTTTGATGAAATTGCACACCATCTGTTTGTATAATTGCCAATACCGGTGGTACCTCTTTTATAATTTATACTGCTTGATGCTACATAATTGTGCTGTTTTTCTTGTAAGTTTAGGCTGAAATATTTGTTTTTCTATTAGGTTCTTGATGATGAAAGGCCTTGCAATTGTTGTGTATTTAGAGTTATGCTTATGCACCATAGTATATGCTTCTGATAATGGGGTTACAGTATCATGTATGATGGCATATGAAGAAGGTGGAGCTCCTGCTGTTTTTAATTCACTAGAGTGTCCTCACTGGGATTTTTCCGCGGAATCTACAAACTCAACCAAGAATTGCAAGTTTGCCACACTTCAGGGACGTCGACAGTATCAAGAAGACCGTGTTACGTGCAATCTTGATTTGAAACTACCATTTTCAGGTGACCTAGCCCCCGTCTCATTTACCGTGATGGTTGATTTTATGTGTTGTTCTTCTCAAAATTACAAAATTGCAATACTTGGTATTCTGTACAGTATTACTTCATATATTATAAAGTACTATCAAGTTAATTGCAGTTTCTTTGAAAAGACAAGCATACAAATCTCTTGAAGCTTGATCATTTGCAGGTGAAGGACCGTCGAAGGAGATTACACTTGGTATTGCAGCTATATTTGATGGCCATGGAGGTGATGAAGCCAGTGAGATGGCTTCCAAAAAACTCATCAATTATTTTCTCATGCATGTCGTGTTCACTAAATACAAGCAAGCGTTATCAACAGTCAAAAGGTTATATACACTGATATTGAAGAAAATATGATTTGTATCATTCTTTTTAGATGTTTAGTTGAATATTATATGATATGATTGATGAGGATGGTTTGGACAAAGTCTGATATATTGTTCAACTTAGAAACAACCAATGATTTTGCATTTTGTGATAAAAATTTGAGTTTGAGGAAGGTCATCCCACGGGTCGCAGTAAATGTTTGGGTTATATTACATGAAATTTCCCCTCCTTTTAACTTGGGAACTCATCAATTTGGCTCTATATAAGTACCACTATAATTTCTTTGGCATTTGTAGTATGTAATGCTTTATTTAATCAAACAGTTTCCAATTCCATCTGTTCTTTCTCATGATGTTGATGCAGTTCTCACAGGAAACCAGAGGTGATTGATCATCACTCAATTCGTCTGATTTTAGAGGAAGCATTGTTGAAGACAATCCAAGATATTGATTCAGAATTTTCAAAGGTATATATATCCATCTACTACTTCTCCATTATGTTCCAGAGCTAGTAACATTGATTGCTCATTTTCTTGTATCCAGGAAGCTTTGCGCAAAGGTTACGTTTCAGGGTCTACGGGCATTATTGTTCTTTTGTTTAAGGGTCAATTTCTTGTTGCCAATGTTGGGGATTCGAAAGTTCTTCTGTGTTCTCACAAAGTTAGCTCCCACCATGATAGTGAAGGTCCAAAATATTTCCCATGTACATGTTGATTGTTTCCATTGGTGAAAATAGCGAATTTGGTCCAGGCTAATACTTCTATGCAACAATTGCACCGTGCAACTCAAGTGTTTTTTAAATGGTATTAGTTGGTTTATTAAAAGGTATTAGTTGTTTTATTAAAAGGTATTAGATGGTCAATGTTATCTGTTTTCACCGAACAATATTAGTTGGTTTCATTGAACAGTATCAATTGTTCATCCGTTGCACAAGTGTTACTGTTTGATTCTCTCATGCTTAAGTTTCTCTTACCAAACAGGTGTTTTCTTGAAAGAAGTTGATGCTGAGGAATTGACAAGAGATCATCATCCTGATAGAGAGGAGGAGAAGGCCAGGATTGAAGCAGCCGGTGGCTTCATCACTCGACATGATGTCCTACGTGTCAATGGTGTATTGGCTTTGTCCAGAGCCATTGGTGACGTGTATTTGAAAAGGTAATAGTTGTGCATCCTCTACCGTCAAATTGCCTGAAATTTCAGACAATATATTTTTTTAGGCCAGTAACTAGGCCCAATTTTCTTATTTTGGTCCAGATCGTTTGCACTCTTTAAAATTGGTCTTGTAAGTTTACCATATTTGACCTTTTCGTCCAGCGACCGGGTACTGACGGTAACTCAGTTGGTCACCACTCAGTTTACCATTTCATTTCTATTGTTCTTTAAATTGGTCATGTAAGTTTACCATATCTGACTTTTTTTTTCCCGGCTGGGTTACCCTCGGTAACCGTCATTGAACGAAAAATTCGAATATGTTAAACTTACAGGACCAATTTCAAAAAGTGGAAACAATTTGGACAAAATGAAAATGAGTGAAGTTATTGGCAAAAAAAAAAAAAAAAAGCCGCGATTTTATCTGCATCAGCTAGTTTTCTGCTTCATTACGCGCCTTGTCAAACTCGTGTCAATGTGTGTGTGCTTTTGTTATATGTAGATATGGTGTTACAGCTGAGGCTGAAGTCAGCGGTTGGAGAGCCTTCACCCCTGAAAACCTTCATCTGGTGCTCGCATCTGATGGTATATTTGAGGCATTGACTCCTCGCAACATTTGTGATCTTTTACACGATAATGCATCCAAACATGTCAAAGAGCCCTCATTATCCGAGCGGATAATTCAACGTGCGTTTATAACAGGCAGCACAGATAATCTATCAGCCATTGTGATTTCTGGTCTTGATAGTTTCATAGAGGGCACATGTTGTAATATGGAGGAAGACAAATCAAGTGTTTAGCAATGTCGACTTCTAAGTTATTGTTCTGATGTCAATTTGGCCCTGGTTTCGTTTGAGACACAAGTCCAATTCCTACGTTTTCACAATTTATAACTGATGCCATCTTTCAGTTTTGTAGAAAAGAGAGAAAAAGTCCCAGAGTCTATGATGTAATGCTATTTTGATAAATTCGTCTGTAATGATCAGTTTTAACTGTAGTTTAGTTATTCATGTGCAATCAGGATGAACAAAGTTTGGCGTACCCGTTGATAAACGTGGAAGACATATAAACCTAATTTTTTAATATTACAAGGGCACTCATAAACTCAATCTTTATTAAGCAAATAATAATGACCAACTAGTAGTTTTTAGTCTAACAACTAATACCATTTAAAAATACATTTGGTTGCACAATGCAATTGTCAACTAATGCATGTATAAATATTTTCCTATTTGAATTTGTGGCAAAAACTCGTATGAGATCCCGTACATGAAACGAATCACAAACTAGTGGAAATTAATACTCACCCCTTTCACAGTGTTAAAGTGTCATTCCCAAATTATATCACCCACGGTAAAAACGTCATTTTCAAATTATACATCATCTCATGCAAGTGTTGCCCTTGATTTATTACAAGGAAGAGAACCAAAATTCAATATTTTCCGCCTCAGGCATTCTACTATGGAAGTAGTTGAACAGCACAAAATAGGTAATGCGAGCGCAGCATCACTAAAACCTCAAATGCCATAAAAATCAAAATTTTGTGTCTTCAAAGTCAATACACATACTAATTAACTCAAATCACTCTAACAAATTAGCTAAATCTCACGCAACAATAAAAAATAATTGATCAAAACTAGGGCTAGCATACCGTAACATACAATACCAGTTATACCGTATACCGTACCGAAATTTATGATATGAGAAAATTCATACCGTACCGTAATTCGGTATACCGAAGTTTCGGTATGCTAAAATCTCATACCGTATACCGTACCATATCGAAATTTTGGTATACCATACCGTACCGCAATTTCGGTACACCATACTGTACCGAAATTTTTGGTATATACTGAGTTAACAGTATACCGTTCATACTTGTTTATTTATTAAAAAAATACATGTATTTTATGAATAATAATTTATCTTAACATATGTCTTAGTTGTCCAACTGTTCAATACAATAAATATTAAAAATAATACAATCCATGTTTCAACAAATGCTAAAAGAGAAAGAGTTCCAATAATAGAGAAAATACTGCAACTAGTGTTTGTAAACTAAAATTTTAATTAAGTTAAAAAATTATATATATATATATATAATGGTACGGTATATGTACCATATACATATCGATATACTGAAATTTTTCGATATACCGATATATTTTTCGGTATATCGGACCTTCCAAAATTTTATATCGTTACCGTACCGAACATTTTTGGTACGGTAACCATACTGTACCAAAAATTTCGATATACCAAAAATTTTGGTAAATTCGGTATATTCTGGTACGGTAAGCCAGGTATACCTATATATTCAGTATATTTTCCACCCCTAATCAAAACAGCAGAACATCGCAAAGTAATGAATTATTTTGATTAATAACTTAATAAGACGAGCCATTTCAATGAAACGAAACCACGTGTTCAGGAAAAGTGCTCCAACTTGCGTCTGTTAGATAAATTACTAAATCGAGTAGACATCAAGGAAGAAGAGTGATTATGGTATCCGAATAAAACAGCTGCATTCTCAAACCATATCTGATCAAATTGCCAGATATCTGTAAAGTATATCCCCCAAAGGATCAATTCAACTAAGAGATGAAATTAATTGTAGTGCAATTAAACCTAATAGACACAAGATGCCAACAGCTACTTCTCTCCATAACCAAACTACAAATACAAGACACTTTTTTTTTTCTTTTTCTTTCGCACAAGTACCTCAACGGGAAGTGATGAACAGACAAATGAGACAAATGCATCCGCATGAATGAAAAATGAATCCAACTCATGCTGCAAAAAATCAAGCAATCAGCAGCGCTGGAGCAGTCCAACTATACACCTGAAAATGAAAAGTCATTAATCCTTCTTTGCCATCAGCTATTAATTTCATTAATCTTCACATAAGAAAATTGGCCATAAGAGTGAACATGGTGAATTCCCTTCACATTTGCTTTTATTATCCAAATTGCATTAATGGTGGCGGTAATTGTAATCTTAAAACAATTAATAGAGTTTTCCTGTAAATAAGTCAAATCTCAAGTGCAGTTTTCATTCTGACTGCAATAATTGAAGGTTCAAGATTGAGGGAAGTTGTCTCTAATAAGTAAATTGTAGAAACAAAACTTTCTAGATGTTAGTAAACCACTTTGCATCAATAACCACGAGCTAATACCAAAATGATGGACAATGTATTCACCAAAAATTTGAGCTCATACAAATAACAATCAAGAATAGAAGGCTGTAAAATGAGGTTAGAGCACCACTACCTATGCCGTGAGGTCATGGGTTCGAGTCACCATTTGCCCAATCAAAAAAAAAAAAAAGGCTGTAAAATGAGGTTTAATCACATATCCCGAAACTTGGTTTGACTTACAAGCATCTTGCTTCAAGGTTTGTTTATCTTTTTGGAACCCTATGCAAATTAACTAAGCGTACTAAATCAATTAAATTTTATTGAATTATCAGTATAAGAATTTCATTTTGGACAACAATCATATTCGTAGAATCATAGATGGCAGAAAAAGAGGTATGTGTAAAATCATCCGAATAACATTGTCTAAGGTAAAAACCTCACCTTTATTACTCAGACCAGTAGAAAGGCAAACTTTCTTTACTGGATCATTTTCCGCTGAACTACACCGTGCAGGAGTAGAATGTTGTCTAAGTTGGGGCGTGGAGAATGTATCATTTCTTGGAGTTTTATTACCCATTTGATGGTTAAAGTACATATCTAAGCTTGCACACGAAGTGATTCCTGCCTTTCCCTTGCTCTTAAACCTTCACCTAACAGAGAAATGAGAAATAGACGACACCCAAAAGTACTTTCCACATATCCTTATCTTGAATATAGAGCTATTGAGGGTACCTGTCTTTTCTCTTCTCCAGATATCTCTGTACCGATGCTTTTCTGGTAGATGGTCCTTCCACTGCTTTCAGAAGGTACATATATATATAAGAATAGATACAAATTTCGGTAGGTCAGACACCATCAAGTTCTTTCAAAGTTGATGACATTAATTTCAATAGACAATTTGCAAATTTACCCTTTGATCACAAAGATCAATCCAATAGCAAGAATTTTGGTTTAACACATAATATGCTAAGTTTGAGGCAAATTCGAATACTTAAAGCACTTGGGCCCAACTAGTTAAGGTTCAATTATGAAGCTTTTATGTTTTTTATTCAGAACCCAGTGCATAGTTTCTTGTTAGCATTAATTTCATTAGTAACCCAGAGCTTTGTGTTTAATATTACGTAGACAATCTATCCACATATGATAGAAAAGACAACCTAAAGCTTCTTTTGAATATTCCACTTCTCTCTGCATTTCAACTCAAATAAAATAAAGGTAGAGATGTAACATGAAGACCTTTCATTTAAAAATCATCAGTGCAAGTCTCCAAAATGTTAAGCAGTTTCAATCACAGTACGAAGATTTACTTCTGTGTGCTTATATCAACAAAAGAGTTTTGAAAGACAAAAATGTAATTCTTAATTCTCAGTATACTATGATTAACACATGCAAGTCACATCTTTTACTTCAGGGATTTTAAATATGAAGAACAAGAAGTCAACTCTCAGAGCATTGTTTGCTTTTATTTTATTGTTGGATTTCTACCCATCATCTTCATGGTGTGGGAAATCTGAAGAATTGCAACTGTTTCCCATGCTAGTAAACGGCATGTTGGGCCCTAACAGGCAAAAAGTTTGTGTATTCAACCTTTGCAAATTTCTCTAAAAAGTAAACGCACATTCCCTAATCAATTACATAATAAAGTCAACTAATTGAAAAATATTTTATATCCATAATTGAGAGCCAAAAAGAGACAATTTAGTGCTGCATACAAAATGATTTCTTTCTCCAAACATGAACAAGGGAAGATTATTTTCCCAAAGGAACTGGGAATTATATGGCTAAATTTGGACCTAGAGGAGGTGGATCCAAGGGATTTTATCAATTACAACTCAGTCTACTTAGCGTACAATGTTAACAGCTGAAGCATTGGATACAATATTATGTTCACCCTTTCTTCCATTCTTATCAAAATATTTTTACACTTCCTGACCAATAGTATTGTCATTGGACTTGAAAGCTAGATTATTCATCTTTCATAAGAACTATATGGATGTATGGAAACAGTTATAGAAGCCATATCATAAATCTTGGGAATAAATCATACACCTGGGAGATTTATAGAATTGGGGAAGATGCTTACCAGGGGACTCTTCATGAAACATTTTGTTTTCTTCTAGAAGAACTGGAGAATTGTCACTCATTTTGACTGGAAACCATAAAAAAAAACCAATCGAGGTAAATTGAGTCCTTTCGGAAGAAGTATAGGAAAAGTCTCTTTAAGGCTTAGAATGAACGATATATCTGTAGTTACAGGCCCCCATTACCTGTTTGGTGAGTTGGCAAGATTGCAACAGAATCTGGACGAGCTTTAGAGCTGACAGCTTTTGAGAGGCCTGGTAAGGGTTGAAGTAAGCCGTCAATTGGCTGTTCATCCGGAAATTGTAGATGACTTGCAGCTATATGCATTAAAGCTTGAGCCTAACAAAATTGACAGGGTTATGGAAGAGATCAAGATAAATTGCACTTAGCAAACTTAGAGAAAACAAAGAAAACATCTAGCCGTCTAGGTTAAACAGAAGAATAACAATAGCATCTTGAAAAGCTAGTCAAAGCTTCTATACCTTATCTGCAGGGATGCCATCATACACATTCACTTTGCCGCAATAAAATATAGTCATTTGACCAATTGGCATATTTGTTGAACCTGGGTTTCTGGAGAAAGAAGGGACATTTTCATTCAATGCATTGCAAAGCTATTTGGCTGAATGTAAAGACTAGAGGAATTGCTAAAGAATTTAAAGAAAAAAACGAACTATGAGATGAAAAATTAGGGAGGGAAATAAATCATCAGCAGAGACAGGACTCAATTAATTAAATTCTTAATTTAGGCAGTCAAATTCTGAAATATAATGCTTCTGAGTTGAAGGAGTTTTTGCTTGCTCAAGTCTTAATTTAGGAAGTCAAATTCTGAAATAATAAAGGCGAGTGCAAGTAGTTTTGCTCAAGTCTAAATTTAGGAAGTCAAATTCTGAAATAAAAAATGCTTGTGAGGGCAAGTATAATTCATAGAGCAAAATAAGTAACTGGCCTAGGTTGAGCAGATTCATCGTTGGTGGCAGCAAAACTGCCAGAAACACAACCCGAGGAATCAAGTTTGGCTAGATCTTTCCCACACGGAGTCGTTTCCTCTGCTGATAATGAATTTTCCCCATCACCGCTTGTTCCTCTAGGAACCTACATTATCAATAAATTAAATATGTTAATAAGAATTAAACACATATTTAATTTATCAAAATCACACAATTCAAGGCAGAACATGGGAAGAATCTTCAATTTGTTTTCTCCACAACAATTACACAGAAAAAACGCACACTCTCCAGAATAGCATTATTATTGCTGCTGTGAGTAATGCTAGGTCGCGAAACCCGAAGCCTCTTGCGCGGACCAGCGTCCAAATTCGGCGTCGTTTCAAGGAGCGTCTTCAGCATTATCACTTGCTGAATCGCCTGAGATTTGTTCCACGAAGGTCTCCTCATCCCTGCGCGCAAAATTAAACACAGATTAGCCTCTGATTTCTTCATTTCGCTTACAGGTGAAATTAATTTCTTCCTTTACCTTTCTCCTTGAGGTAACGGCGGCAATCCTCGCGAGTGACCTGAGCAATGTCATCTTCAGTGAGCAGGTGCAGCGGTTTCTCGAGCGGCGACTTAACGGCGGTCTCCTCCGGCGGCATGAAGTAAGATTCCGCCATCGATTTCGGTAACAGTACGGCGAGCTCTCCGGCGGAAGAAAGAGAGCAGATCGAGGGTGATGGAGCAAAATTGGAGTGGAATTAGGGGTTTAATTTGGTCATTGAAGGTGACAGAGTGAGTGAGGGGGGTGGACTGGTGGTTGCGGTAAAAATGGCAGCGGCGTCGCAGCTTTGTCCTACTGGGAATTTTTTTTTCTCCCTTTCTCACCCTATTTTTTTCTTTTTTACTAATTTTATTTTTTTGGGTAGGATTGGTGTAATTGAGGTGGGGGGCAGGAAAGCTGCAACCCCAGAGTGCCACGTGAGCATTTTCTCAGGATTACAATCTTGGCCTCTGTTTTATTCTAATTTACGGTGCAGTCCCCGAGGATCTTTTCGAAATTAGAATTTAGAAATCGCAATCTTTTTCGTGGGTTTTTTACTTTTTTAACTGTCAGGAACGGCTTCGCTCTTTTTTACGTTAGATGTCCAATAAAAAATTGTCACATCATTTAATTTTGCCATAAATAATACTGTTTCGTCATAAGATTAAATAATTAATTTTTTTTAATAAAAATGATAAAATAACTAAAATATTCTTTTAACATTTTTTAAATATCCACGATCTCGAACTCGGTCCATGTGCGACTCGGGCTGGGTTCAGGTCTAGATCCAAGTAGGATCCGCGTCCTAATTTGGGTCCGAATCCTAGTCAGGGTTTGGGTCCAGATTGGGTCTGGATGTGGGTCAAGATCCGGTCTGGATCCGGATCTGGGGTCAGGGTCGAATCTAGGTCTGGGTCGGGGTCAGGGTTAGGTTCGGGCAGGGTCCGGGTTCGGTCTGGACTGGATCAGGTTTTGGGTCAGGGTCAGGGCCAGGGTTCGGGTCCGAGTCAGGGTCCGAGTCAGTGTCTAGTCCGGGTCCGGTCTCGGTCTGGGTCAGGGTCCGATCTGAGTCCGGGTGCGGGTCCGTTCAGAGTTCGGTACGGTCCGGCTCAGGGATTCGATTATGGGTTTGGGTCCGGGTTACAATGGGTCGGGGTCTGAGTCCGGGATAATTTCATCATTTTATAAATATTAATTTAATTTATTAATAGGGCGATGCAGTGCGATTGCAGTATGCATATCACAAACGCACTACTGCAAAGTGCAATCATTTAAAATTAAAATTATACGTTGGATCAACGATCCAACGATAATCAAATGATTTCCTGATGTTAGGAAGGGCGAAACCGTTCCTGACCGTAGAAGATCTCAACTTTCATTTGTTATCGACGGACAAACTTTCAAAATTCTTTTATTCGGTTACTCTAGTTATCAACATAATATATTTTCATAACCGAACTGACGATTAAATCGGATTGAGTATCGATTGGCGGTTCAACCCGTCGGATCGACGGTCCAACCATTAAAATGATTCTTATTAATATTTTAAAAATATTCCCTATATTATATTAAAAATAAAATAAATGTGCACTTATAAAATTTAAAATTATATGTTATAAGTTTCATTTTGAAATAAACACAATAAAATCATAGACAACACAATAAAATTTAAAATAAGGATGATAAAAATAAGAATTAAGTTTTAAATTAATTATTATTATTTTTTTATAATAAAATAACAAAAAACCGATTCAACCGGTTTTACTGGTTTCCCAGTTTTGACCGATTTCTCCGGTTCTGGCCAATTTTTTTCAGTTCAACCGTAAAAATGATTTTTAAGGGTAATCAGACCGATTTCATGGCCGGTTCCCGGTTCAACCCGATTCTGAAAACAATGCATAATACAACTCATTACCGTTTGGTAAGACTTTAGAATGATAATGATACTCCCTCCGTCCCAAGATGACTTGAACACTGGAAATATCACGCAAATCAAGTAAAGTGAGTTTTAGTGGGTTTGAGTGGAATAAAATAAGGGTGTTGTGAGTGTATTAATATTATATTTGTTTTTATTTTAGGAGTGTTCAAGTAATGTTGGGACATCCAAATATGACAAGTGTTCAAGTAATGTTGGGACGGAGAGAGTAATAATATAACTACATGAAAGTAATCAATTAGTATACTTCTGATAAAATACTTATTTTTGAGGGTGGAGTTACCGTCTAAACAGATTTGCAATAAACAAGTTGAAACATGATAAAATACTCAACATACCAGAGTTCAAGTCCATGCATAACACTGTAGACTGATGAGAAATGGTTCTATATAACAAAAGAAAGTGAGTGATACTATTTGCTCCTATGTGAAGAAGATCATCTAACAGTAAGAGGTTCACCACAAAACTCATGTTCATGAATACAGTGGCTAGACCACCGTATGCAAGCAATGAGAAATGCATTTTTGATGGGAAAATTGGATATTTAATCTTATTCACACAAAAAGTGTCATCCCAGAAAGCAAATATAAGAGCAAAGGAACAATAGAGACAAATCCAATAGATCTGCAATTACCAAGAAGGTCATAACCACTTTGTAATATTTTTTTAATTGGACAAATGGTGATACGAACCCATGACCTCACGGCATAAATAGTGGTGCTCTAACCACTTTAGCTATTCCACTTTGTCAAGGACCGTATAATTAAGTAGGTACAATATTGGTCACAATGATAACTATCAAAATATATTCATCACATAGTTAGATTGTATACCTCAGAACTTGACAAACATACAGATGCTACTATTCTTTCCACTTTTTTTTAATTAATTTTACAAACATCACTACAAAAAGATTGTCATTTAATGAGGGCATTAACGAGTGTTATAAAAGCCTCCACTAATAACAAGGATTTTAAAGAGGGTTCTTATAACCCTCGAAATTAATGAGAAATTTCAGAGCTCTTGTTACTAACGAGGGCATTGACGAGCAATAAATTTTCCTTCGTTAATATTGGGGGCTTTAACAAGCACCATAATAGCCCTGCTAATAGTGAAGGCGTAGTCCCCTCGATAAAAATACAAAATATACATGATACATATTTATTAGAACTTAATTTTTTTAATAAAAAAATCACTTAGCCTAGTGGTAATTGCAGCTACATCAATTCTAAGGTCTCGTGAATTGTAATTTTATAATTTTCATTTAGAAAGGGGCAATTATGATACATATTTATTAGAAGTGAGAATTTAATAAATAAGTTACATAATTCAATGGCAAATTGACAATTGTAGTACATTTTTAAGCGAGGGGTTGTGGGTTCGACGCCCAGCCTTGCGAATTAGTTCTTATTTATATTTTTCATTTAGAGAAGGCAGTTATGATACATACATTTTCTTATTTATATTTTACATTTAGAGAGAACATTATGATACATATTTATTAAAAGTAAAAATTTAATCAATTAGTTATCTAGCTCAATGGCAATTATAGCATACACCCTAGCGAAGGGTTGCAGGTTCAACTCCTAGGTTACAGTTTTTTTTTTAGTGCATACCTCTGTTTTAAAAAGCGCGTCCGACCGATTGATCGAACCGATCCGGCCGCTTTCCTCGGAACTTTTCATTTTTATTAGTTTAGAAAAGAGAATGATAAAACAGTATGAAATGTTTCATGCAAGCATATATATATATATATATATATATATATATATATATATATTTAAAAAAGTAATAGTTAAACTGTTTAATGATGAAGTTATCAACAAACTGTGTCACCTATATTAATATATTATTAAAAATAATTACAAGCAGACCACATGTAATCAGTTCTTTTCTCCTATAGTAAGAATTTATACATTTAATTTTGTACTCTCTTCACTGAAATAAAACAAAATTCATTTGATTGGCTTCTTACTAAGCGTAGTCCACACGATATTAAAATCCAAAGGGAACTTTAAGATGATGAGAAAAACCAAGGGAAAACACAGTAACGTGTAAATTAGAGTGGCAATATGAAGAAACTCCTCCTTCAACACGAAGAAATGTCCCGCATAGAAGGAAACCAGTATAGATAGTATGGAGATGAGGAGAGATATTAGTCCCAGTAAAAGTTTATTCGGCAAATCCCTACGAAAATCTCTCAGCTTAAAACTTGACGTCAGAATGCCAAGAAACATGACAACCGAGAGCTACGAGTGATGAGGCGGCGGAGATGATGAAAACCGGGGACGGTGGCGGAGGTGGCGAAGGCCACGGTGGCATTGAATGCTGCACGAACTGCACATACAAAAGTAATCAGCTTTGAATGTAATTAAACATGGTAACTACTTATTATTAGGATATACTCCTCTCGTAAAAAGTATCTTTTTTAAATAAACACGCTTTTTTTTAAAAAATGTAGATTAAATACGTTTATGGGCACAATTTTTTTATTTTCATCATCCAACAATCACTAATTACTCAAATTTTGTTTAGTTTTGATTGGACGCCAAAATAAACTACGTCTTGAACAATCATTAATCACATGATATGCAAAAACATAAACGTTTCTTTTCATTTCTCTTTTGCCCATTGACTTTTCAACTATCAATTATTTTTATTTTTTTTACAATTCAGGCCCTACTCCCTTAATCTCTTCCCATCCTATCCTACATATTTTTTTTCTTCTTATCCCATTAAATATTCCAACTTCTAATCACAACCCTGACTCGAACCTAGCCCGGCCTGTCCGAACGCGACCCATGTGCGACTCCTCCACGACGTGTTGGGTTGGGGTCAGATCCAGGTTGTGTCGTGTTTAGAAGTTGTAATATGTGATGAGATAAAGGATGAGATTAACTGTGTAGGTGTAGGATTGTAAAAAGAATGACATAATTGATAGTTGAAAAGTCAATGTGGCCGAAAAGAGAAAAACAATGTTTTTAAAAACGGACCGGACATCGAACTGGGCAATGAACTGGGTTACTGGGTCACTGGTTCAACCGATTGAACCGTTTTAAAAAAACCGGATGACTCATTTATATATATATATATATATATATATATATATATATCATCACGACCAAAAATTGCATAAAACTATAAAGTGAAATAAACATATCCTTAAAAAAAAACATCAATATAAAAATCAAAACGTAACCAGATCAAATTCATGCGGATGTACTTGTCATGCACATTGTTTTGATAATCAACTCCAAACTACACTTCAAAATGACTCCTAGTAAGTAATAATAATGAATCACAATCAATCCCAGTCATCCTCATCTTCTTCCATCATGTTATTGGCGCTACTACAACCAGGACCAACACCAAATTGACTTCCAAAAGTTTCAATTTCACCATCTGGAATTATTTCAACATCATTCTCCTTATCTGAAAATTAGAAAAATTCATAAAACCCTAAACGGTGAGTATAAAATAATTTTTAAAGAAATACTTGCAAAGAAATATAAGAATCTAATTCAACATGTACCTTGCTCATAATTTGGTTCATCTAGATTTCTCGGGACTTCTTCTTCAAGCATATTTTCCAACTCATCGTGATCAAGCTCACCGTCGATTGTATCTTCCATAACCCAAAATTCCATCTTGTCAATCGACTCATAATCAACTGGATCATATGGTCGCTTACTATATTTAACCCTATGGTGTTCAAAGCATAAAAATGATATAATATACGAAATAGGTAAACATTAAAGTGAAAAATAAAATAACTTAATGAAAAATACAATATAATTGTAATACCTGTTTTGTAACCGCAAATTATAATGAATATAAACCAAATCATTCAACCTTGAGTGCTCCAACTTATTTATCTTTTTAGTGTGAATGCACTCAAAAACACTCCAATTGCGCTCACACCCAGAAGAAGAAGCTGTTCGGCTTAGTATTTTTCTGGCCAACTTCTTTAAGATTGGAGCATCAGTACCAAATAATTTCCACCATTCATCTATAAGAAAAAAAAATTCATAAATAAATTGGAGAAAAATAAAATAGGAAAGCAAATTGAATAAAATAAAATTAACAAATATGCATGGAGAGTATTCTAGAAACTATACAGATATTTTGGAGTGTGTTTTATAGAACATCTTTTAACCATGTGTTCTAGTTGATCTTCATCTTCTATTGATGACGATGACTTGTATATTATGTGGTGTTTTTATTATTAACCATTACTTATAAACTTAAAAAAAAAACACAAGTAAATTAAATAAATTTACCTGGTCGAGTTGATCTAGCAGTTGTTAGAGCAGCGGGCCTTGAAAAACTCTTAACTCTCTCTCGAAAAAGAGATATCTCAGTATATATTTTTGCATTCGCACCCCCAACTTTCTTATCAATGATGTCTAGCAACCCATTCATAATTTCAGGATTGTCACAGAAAGTTGCTTTATCATATTGGAAGGCCGGATTCAAATAATATGCTGCTGCATGTAGACTTTTCCGCAACATCCAGTCCCATCTGAGATCAATGATATCAACATACGATTTGTACAAATTTCTTTTGTTTTTAAACAACTCCTTTATACCCTTCCTGGCTCTGTACATGCCTTCATAGACATAACCCAAGGCTGGCTTCTCATCACAATCACAAATACGTAACAAATGTAATAGTGGAGCACCAATCCTTACCATAATGTTACAATTATTCCAAAATCTTTCATCCAAAACAATTTGTTTGACTACTTTTGCAACATCCTTCTTCAAAAATTTCTTGAACTCTTGAGATGTCACCATAACTTGCAAGTCGTCCTTGTGATCATTTAGACTTTTCAACGCAATAAAAGTAGTTGCAAAACGAGTATCACCTGGACGAAGAATTTCCCTCCAACCTTCTCTTTTTCTCAACCAATTCAAAGGCCACTTATGATTATAAACAAAGCATGTGACCTTAGATGCCAAAATAGCCAAATCTTTAACATGATACAATTCACCGATATCTTTCATTATCAAATTAATGCAATGAGCAGCGCAAGGTGACCAAATAATAGAGGGGTATTTATCAGACAACAAGTGACCAGCAGCCTTGTAGTTACTTGCATTATCAGTAATTAAATGAATCACATTATCTGGACCAACCATTTCTACAATTTCAGCAAACAAATTACAAAGATTTTCAGCATTTGTCTCGATTCCTGATGCATCAACAAATCTAATAAAGGATATTCCAGTAGGACAATAGACCAAGAAATTAATCAATGGTCTTTGTCTAGAATCCTTCCACCCATCGCCCATTATGGTACAACCAGTTTCAATCCTTTTGCTCATAAATGAATCAACAATCAACTCAACTTGTTTCTTAGCATCTTTCATTAAAGAAACCCACAAAGCATGATAACTAGGTCCATTGTAACCATGACCCATACTTGCAATTTTACTTATGGCAATTTGAAAAAAAATTGAGAATTAATAGCATTGAGTGGTATACAAGCATCATAAAACCACATTGCAATTGCCAAATCAGTATCATGCCATTTTTCTTTACTTTGTAATGAAGCTTTTATAGAAGGTTGAGAAGGATCAGAAGTACCACGTTTCATAAAATTGTCCAATGAAGATGTGGCTTTCCTCTTTTGTAAGACATAAGATTGTCCAACATTGTGAGCTCCTCCTCCAACTCCTCCAATTGATGTTTTTTGAGTTGACTGCATATTTTCATCATCATAAGCCTCACATTCATCAATATCAATAACTCATTTTCTTTCTTTTGCCTTCTCAATGTTCTCTTTTAGAGAACCTTGAATAGTAAATCGAACATCACCAGGAACCTTCTTGCAAGAAACAACATTTTCTTTTGCTCTAGCAAGATGTTGTTTCATGCGGTTAATACCCCCACCTCTAATTGAAAGTCCACAATGCTCACAAGTTAATGTCTTCCTTCCATGGGAATCCATTGTTTATGTCACATGCTTCCATGCTATATCTCTCTTTTATCTTGGATTATTGTAGGACAAGGCCTGAGTTTCTTCGGTTTGGGAATCAGATTGTGGATGACCTGAGCCCGTAGACTCCATTTGTAGGTCCCGATTTAGGAAAACCCATGTGCGCTGAAGAAACATGAAATGCATATAAAACAGGGGTGAGGACAGAGTGATTCCAATTTTTGCGTTTTAAGCTCATGTGTTGTGTTTTGCTTATAATCAAATGCATATGGCAAGTAAGAACATAAAGCAGTAAAGAACACACGATTTTTATAGTGGTTCGGAGTCCAACTCCTACATCCACTCTTCCCTATCATCAAGGGCACCAACTTAACCGACTGGACTTAGTTTAACGTGTTAGTCCAACACCCAATAGATGTTTACCGAGTTCACACTCAAACGGGACTTATCACCCTCGCGGGATTGCCTACCCTCCCTTTCGGGATTGCTAGATGTTTACCGAGTTCTCACTCAACCTACAAACTTATCCTACCAAACTGATTTGGGTAAGGTTTGTTTGGTTTCCAACTAGGTTGAGATTTTCCCTTACATTTGTTTAGCCTCAATGCTAAAGATGAGAAAATCTCTCTAAGCTTAGGATATTACATTTGTGCTTAGATCTATGGTAGAACACTTTTGAATATATGCGTGTATTTCTTGCTCTGTGTTCTATGATGGAAATGCTGGATGATTTGGCTCTGTAGCTTCAATGGTGTTTTCACGCATTTCACACACTTCCACTCTTGAATAATGAAGGAAGAACTTGTATTTATAGTGTGGATTTGAATGTTACCGTTGGATGGAGACACATTCAAATCCATACTATTCTGTAGCTTTTTGCAGTTTTTTCAGGTTTGTTGTCTTCCTCTCATTGGTCCACGTCAGCTGAATCTAACGGCTATATTCTTCAGTTTCTTCTGAGTCTCAGGATCTTCAGTTCTATCTGAGCCTTCAGGTTATCTGAGCATTCAGGTTATCTGAGCCTTCAGGTTATCTGAGCCTCAGTGTCTTCAGTAACTTACTGAGTCTCAGTTTTCTTGATTCAGCAGACTTTTCTTCAGCGGACCTTGTCTGATCAGACATACTGACACTCAGGCTTACTGAGTTCAGCTCTTCTGAATCAGACATCCTGACCCTCAGGTCACATTGACTCAGGCTATCTGATTTCTTCTTGCCTGATCTGATCAGTTCGACTGATCAGATCAACACTTCTTCAGATCAACATATCAGGATAGCATCAGGTCAGTACATCAGGTTAGCATATCAGGTTATCATATCTGATCTCGATCACGTCTGATCTTGATCAGTCTCATCAGCTCATCTTCTGATTTGCAACCTTCTCTTCTGATTTGATGGCTTTAGCTTTTCTTCACATTTGATTTGCACAGCTCATCAGTTAACTCAGGAACACATCTAGCTCATCTGATCTCGATCAGTCTCATCTGCAGCCTCGTCTGATCTCGATCATCTACTTCTGATTTCGTGTGTTCCCCTCAATTTGTTCTCTCGTTCCCCCTTAACTTGTTATCTGTAAATTAACTTCAATAACACAAGTTGATAATGTTTTGGCATAATTCATCAAAACTAAAATATCCCAGCACCATTACTACAAATAAAAAAGAAAAGAGAACTGATTGTCTGATTCAAATATTAAAAGGAACACATATTCACAAATGCAAGTATGCAACATTAACGCCTGAAATTGAATAAAATATATATACACAACTACAATCAATATCTAAATAAATTAAAAACTATCTATGCATAAAATATATATACAACTACAATCAATATCTAAATAAATTAAAAACATGTCTGATATAACAAAGTTTGAATGCCCTGTTGCGCTCAGAATACCTCCATGGAATGAAAAACTTGTTTCTCCTCCAACACTATGACTACGCACGGCTGGCCGGCTGCAAGCCTTTTCTCCTTTTGAGTTTTGATGTTTTAGTTTTGAACTTCTAGTTTTAGGGTATTTGATTTTGACGATCGTGTGACTGGCTGCAAAAGCCCAACTGAGAAGAACGGGACTTTTGGCCTTCTTACGCAGACGCAGGCGTATTTCTATATTTAAATTTAATTAGAATAAAAAAAAACCGGGTTAACCAGTTCGCCGGTTCGTCCGGTTAACCGGGTTTTTAGCCGATTCGCATTGGGTCAAACATGAACCGCTGCCTGCTAATAACCGGACCGGTGCCGGGACTGGTTCCCGGTTAACCCGGTCGAACCGGCCGGTCCGGTCCGGTTTTAAAAACATTGGAGATATGCAAAATAAAAAAAAGGCAATTAAGGGGTTTCTAACCTAAGACCTAGAGATGAGCATACTTCTAAGTCTCAAATCTACACCACTTGGCCAACCCTTAGGGGTTAATTTGTGTTGAGTTTAATTCAAAACCCGAGTGCACGTGCACTCATTTGACTAGAATAATAGTACTTTCTAGTATATAAAAGAGGGATTAAATTTTTTGTAGTTCAGTAATTTGTATCGTTTTGAAATTAATTTTGATCCTGTAAGATAACCGCTGCATATGTAATTATTTTATTTTTTATTTTAATTTTGAAATGTCATCTAAATGTTTTTAATCCTAATAATTTTAGTTGTAATTTTTCTGCATATTTTTTATAGGGAGGAAGTGTGGTTTCTACGTGTTTCAGTTTATTTTAATCAAGTTGCTGGGATTTTGGAGTTCTTAGTTTTCTGTGATGTCAATTATGATCCAAGTGATCATCCTCATCAAGTTGCACAGAAAACCATCTGATGTCCTCCAATTGCTTTGAGGAAATTCAATTCCCTACAAAATTTCACTTGAAAAAGAAATGCAAAGTTAGATTCTGCAGTATAGCAATTCACAAAATAATAATAGAATTCACAAAAGAATATGAGTTGAATTCCCTTCATAAGCGAAGATTCAGGGCAGCAGATCCTGTTGCCGAAATCACTTTCGTAATTTTGGCAGCTTCTCCGCATGAACCCGTTTAATGTAATAGGCAAATAGCCATTCTTCGAAAACACACAATATATCGTCTTACGATTGTTGGAAAAATTAATTGGTGTGTAGACGAAGATGACTATGAAACTGACAAGGAATAAGTCGAGGCAAGAGTTAGATTCTCTTTCCGTAAGACGATATTGCCCCGTACCCAGGTGCAATACGGTTCCATGACAATCGCCCCCAAGATACAACGACTTTAAAGCATTTCGACCGCTGCACTACTAATCGAAAACTATCGGCGAACCAAACAATATTTTGAGCTCTCTCCGGAACACGAAAATGAGGGAAGGCAATAGAAAACTTCGACCTAAAATGATATGACTCAAAAATCAATTGTAGAGTGAATGATTGAGAGTTAAATCGGTTTTTATTCAGTGATGATTGTGGAATGAGGAGAGTGTATTTATAGATTTTAGGCATCGATTTGTGAATAGATGCAACCTTTGAACATTCACAATCTTTTGTTTACACCATTTCACGTCATTAGTCAAAGGAACAATAGAGACGAAACCAATAGATGCAATTACCAAGAAGGTAATCAAGGACTGTGTAATTTTTTATTTTTTAATTTTACACTCTCTTCACTGAAATAAAACAAAATTCATTTGATTGGCTTCTTACTAAGCGTAGTCGACACAATATTAAAATCCGAAGGGAACTTTGAGATGACGAGAAAAACCAAGGGAAAACACAGTGATGTGTATATTACAGTGGCACTATGAGCAAACTCCTCCTTCAACACGAAGAAATGTCCAGCATAGAAGGAAACCAGCATAGATACTATGGAGATGAGGAGAGATATTAGTCCCAGTAGAAGTTTATTCGGCAAATCCCTATGAAAATCTCTGAACTTAAAACTGGAAGTCAGAATGCCAAGAAACAAGACAACCGAGATCATGGAGGAGCTGAGAGCTACGAGTGATGAGGCGGCGGAGATGATGAAAACCGGCTTGTGTTCCAGAGTTGGTGCGCCGTTATCCTGCTTGAGTCCACCGGGGACGGTGGCGGAGGTGGCGAAGGCCACGGTGGCTATGAGGGCCGCCACCACGGAGCACGACTGGGAGGTGCTGGTCAGCCACTGACGGCCCTCCTCTATCAGATGCCGGTGACTTTCTTGGAATATCTTATCTGGAGTTTTACGGGCATTGTTGTAAAGGTTAAAGAAGTTAGGTGGCATTGAATTCTGCACGAACTGCACATGCATAAGTAATGAATGTTTTCAGCTTTGAATGTAAATATGGTAACTATATTATTAGGATATACTTGTTTAGTTTTGAATGGACGCCAAAATAACCTACGTCTTGAATAATCATTAATCACATAATATGCAAAAACGTAATATTTCCCTTTACATTTCTCTTTTGCCCATTGATTTTTCAACTATCCATTATGCCCTTTTTTTTTTACAATCCTAGCTCTATTCCCTTAATCCCATCCTAATTCCATACGATCCTACATAATTTTTTTTCTTCTTATCCCATCAAATATTCAAACTTTCAACCACGACCCGGATTCGAACCTCGCTCGGCCTGTTCGAACGCGACCCACGCACGACTCCTCCACGACCCGGGTTGGATCGGGTCCGGTCGGGCCGTGTTTGGAAGTTGAAATATGTGATGGGATAAGGGATGTGATTAACTGTGTAGGTGTAGGATTGTAAAAAAATGACATAATTGATATTTGAAAAGTCAATGGAGGCAGAAAAGAGAAATGTGAGGCAAAAAAAGGTAAAAAAGAGTTTGTCCCATCATTAATTAAAGCTATTAAATTTGGTTCTAGATGTTGATCTTAATTAAACAATCATTAATTAGAGTTTGATATCTCAAGATCCTTGATAATGTAGTTAATTTCCAAAATGGTAAGCAAGGATGTAATGAGATAAGAATAGAAACATTTGAAGACATTGTGAGATGCTTATAAAGTAAAAATCTAATGATATATAAATCAAGAAATATTGATATGTTACCTTATACCACTTAACTTCCATATGCATCTGCAAAGCTGCACCTGGAATATGCCAAAATTGATGTTGATCGGCAGCCGATACTAGATTTGCAGCAATATGTAACAAACTATTTCCATCCTTATCCACGTGTCCAAATATGGTTTGCTTGATTCCCCAGTCACGCAGTAACACCTCGTACAAATGAGGTTGCCTGTGTTCCGCAGCTAACATAGCTATATTCTTATTTTCAGCGTTCACTTCGAAAATGGCCTCTGGATGAACATTAAGAATGTGCAACACCATCTCCACCACCCCATGCTTTGCAGCGATGAGTATTGGTGCTTCCACCATCTGTCCAACATTTTTAAAATAAGTAATTTGTGTTGACTTTTTTTTTATAACTCGCTATTCGGCCTAAAGATCGACTAATTCGGGGACTAGAACCCACCGTCCACTAGCGGGGCCCCATAAAGCTCTGTATAGACTGGTCCATCTCAAGAGTTGATCGCAATTAAGGGGTTTCTAACCTAAGACCTAGAGAGGAGCATATTTCTAAGTCTCAAATCTACACCACTTGGCCAACCCTTGGGGGTTAATTTGTGTTGAGTTTAATTCAAAACCCGAGTGCACGTGCACTCATTTGACTAGAATAATAGTACTTTCTAGTATATAAAGGAGGGATTAAATTTTTTGTAGTTCAGTAATTTGTATCGTTTTGAAATTAATTTTGATCCTGTAAGATAAACGCAGCATATGTAATTATTTTATTTTTTATTTTAATTTTGAAATGTCACCTAAACGTTTTTAATCCTAATAATTTTGGTTGTAATTTTTCTGCATATTTTTTATAGGGAGGAAGTGTGGTTTCTACGTGTTTCAGTTTATTTTTGGATTTTTTGTTCAATTTAGACCAAAAAATCCGACCCGATTTGCTTTGTCTTTTAATATACATATTGTCATTAAACCCGACCCAAAATTATTAGGATTAAAAAAGTTCAACTAACGTTTCGAAATTAAGGGAAAACTAATTGCACATGTGACGGCTACTTGCTTGGTAACTTGCTGCAGCAGGTTAAATGACCAATTTCAAAATATTTAAAAATTTATAGGACCAAACTAAAAAAGTTAAAACATTCAGAATCAATTTCAAAACAATATAAAATTATTAAGCTACAAAAAATTTAATACCTCTTATAAAGTAATACTTATTAGTATTGAGATGATAAATTTACCAACTTGAAAAGAAAAACTCATGAAATCAAACGTTTTTAAAAATATATAACATCAAGTACTACATTTTATGATATAAAGTAACAGCTAATCTCGAGTGCATGCACTAAGTGCACATGCAACCTACTCCTTGTATCATACTCCATTCTATAACCTTTTACGGATAAGAGGGCACACTTTTTAGGAAAATGGAGTAATGAGAAGAGTTTTAAGAGATAATTTTATAAATCTTTATGTATAAAATAAAGAAATGAGTTAAATTGTGTGAATGCGTGGGTCAAAATGTAATGACATTTTGTGTAAAATAGTGAATATTGTAAAGGTAGAGTTTATAGATAACTTTTCTTTTTTGAAGTGTGAAAGATAATTGTGGAACAAACGAAAAAAAAAAAAAGTGTGAAAGGTATTTCGGAAGGGGGAGTATTATCTTACTCTCAACTTATGTACAGGTGGGAGTTATATATTTATACCCTTAAAATAGTCTTTCTTTTTACCAAGTACACCCTCAAAATTGTTAAATACACCAATCAAGTCAATCTTGATCAAACCTGCTAAGAAGTTGAGAAGTACTCCCACCATTTTTATTTAGATATCGTTTTATTCTTTTAAAATATTTGTATAATAAATGTCGTTTTTATATTTTCTCTCTCTTTATCTCATATGTACTCTTAGTATAATAATTTCAAATTTCAAATTTACTACAAATGTGTTGTGTGTATAATTTTTCAGTCAATAGAAATTATTATTAAGAATATTTAAATAATATTAATTAAGGTTAATTTTTGAATAAAAATATATCCTTAATTTGTCTTAAAACCCCATAATGACATCTAATAAAAAATGGAGGGAGTATTAATTTCACGAGTTCACCAATTTTTCTTTTAATTTTCGATCTTCAAAATAGAGAATAAACATAAGTTTTGATCACATGATAAAGAATTAATAATAAATAGTGGATCTTATGAGCATCCAGTTGCACTGAGCACTTATAATACATGTTAGAAACATGCAACTTGTTACACTGAAAGATGCAACTTGTTTAAACTGACCCGTACAACTATTTTTCCATATTAATAGTTACACGGTTCAGTGTAAACAAATTATATATTTCAATATAATAAGCTTACACAAATTGTCTCTTTCAATATAATAAGATGCATGTTTTTAAAATGCACTATGAGTGCACGGGGCAACTGGATGCATATAAGACTTGGCCAATAAAAAAATAGGCTTAATGAAAAGTGCAACTTTTAGAAATAATTAAGAGAATGTATTGTGTGCACCATTTTCACCGTACTCCACTATAACTATTGTTAGTAAGGATCAACACTTTATAGCTAAAGTGTTATTTCTTACCAACAATAGTAATAGTGGTGTACGGTGAAAATGGTGCATACAATACCTTGTCAATAATTATTTCTGATCACGAGAGATTTGACCAGATGGCTGAGGAATGAGATCACCTATTTCACAATTGGTGTTTCATTTTGTATTTCATAGTATGGATGGATGACACGTGGAATAATAAAAAATATCCAACGAACCACCATACCTTGGGTCCATGTGTTAAAAATCCAGAAGGGTGAAATACCAATGGAATACGAAAAGTGAAACAGGAGAATCGAACCGGAAGGCGGATGTATATAACAATTATGGCAATTAAGATTACCAATTTAATTTTAGTGTTTTATTTTATATTTTATTATCTTTAATATGGCTTATGTGTTATTAATAATAATTTATGATGTCATTTATTGCATTTGTCATGTATTTTCTCCTATTTTTTTAAAATAAATTTTTGACTATTCACCTAATTTGTAATTTCAATGTCGTTTTGCGTTTTCTAATGTCAGATAATTACTTTTATCCTAATTTACCTTTAAAGTCATTAAAAATATTTTAATTAATATTCTTTTAAATCTAATGTAGAATTACAAAGCAGTTAAATAGTGGTATAATAATGAAGTCAATTATTTCTTATATGTGTGTATTGATTTAAAATGACATGTATTTTGAGTTAGAGTGAGTATTAAAAACAGTAAAAACCAAATACAACACATAAATAAAATAAGCGACAGGTGTTGAAATTTTGGATGTGCAAAAAATCTAGGAACATACCCCTTATTCCATTCCACGTAATATTTCATCTAGTGTTTCATTACTTTTAATACATGATACATGTAATAAATAATATCACCAATCATCATTAATGTCACATATATCATGTATCAAAGGTAGTGAAATATAAGATGAAATGTAACATTACTCAAGTGAAATAGATGATCTAAAATGAAATAGTTTCAACCCCAACTTATTAATTATATATATACCTCAATTGCATCTCTTGGAATTAATAATTTAATATAGTATTCTTCTTTATCGCTAGGAAGCTCAGGGCGCATTCCACGTTGTTGGTAAGGGTACTTAGACGTGCATGCAACAAGTTTATTCATCACCTCCATTGACCATATGGATTTTTCTTTTACACGTTTCAGACGTATATATTCCTCGAATCCTACTCATAATACCAAACTTTTTTAATTATTGATAATAAGCAATTTTGAAATTCAGTGATCAAGTAAAATAGTACTTAAATCAAACTATTTTGTTGAAAACATATATACCTATAACATACTTAGCCATCTTGAAAGCAACGGTTGCTAGTATGAACGAGAGCAATTCAGCAAGGCCGTACAATTTGGACAACAATGACACAATTGAACGAAAGAGGCAACGGCATATTGCATTATAAACCTCTCTTCCGCCACGTTTTAATCCTGAACAAATTGAAAATCACCATGATTGATATATGACTGAATGAAATTGCGGTTTAATGGAAGGAATTCATGAATGAAATTATGGTATGGATGAAATGTTATAAGAATGACCATTTTTTATGATTGATATGATTCAGAAATGAAATATAAGTATGTGAATCTATTTTTGAATTATTATTATTAATTATTAAAATTGTACTTTAATATTCATATTATTATTGATTATTTAAAATGTTATATATATTTTAAATATAGTATTATTGTTAATTTGTATTATTATTATTATATATTTTAAAAAGAATATTTTTATAATTTCAAAAATATAGTATTCTTGTATTTTATTAATATAATTTTAGTAACATATATCTATAATAATAATATCATAATATTTTTTAATTATTGTTGAAAGCTTGAGTTAATAATAATGTTATATATATTTTTAATATGCTTTTATTAAATAATAAAATTTGTTATTATTAATAATATATTACTAAATAATAATATTTTTATTAATATATTATTGAGAATTTCTATAATTTACATTTTTTGAGATATAATATTATTGAATTTTTTTATATTATTTAAATATTTTAATATTATTATATTAATATTACTATCATAATATTTTAATAAAATTATATTATTATTATTATTGTTGTTGTTGGTAGAAAATAATATTATGAAAGTAAAAAATGAATGAAAATATTTTTGTGGAAAAAAAAAAATTCTTTAAGCTATGGAATACATAAATTCATGGGATGTGTAAGGAATCACAATTTTTTATTTTGGGAATGACGATTCCTTCTAAGAAAAAATATATCAATTATAGATCATTTTCATTCCCAATATATTAATCATACCATGGGGTTTATTGCAATAATAGTCCCTCAAGAAATTTTGGATTCACATATGGTACTAGTTCTTTTTGCCACTTTTAATTTGATAGGAATTTTCGGTCTATTTCTAACGGAGATAAGTCTACGCGCCACACACACTCGTAAATTGACCAATTATATCGGACTTAGTTTGCTTAGTTAAAAAAATAATATAAATGAATTAATTTCACACTTCTTTATAAATTCAGAATTTTAAATGAAATGAAATTATTTCAAAATAAGAAAGTAGTATTGTACCTAGCTAAGGGCTTTGATTCAAAGGGAAGATCTCCATGTCCAGATCACAAAAATTAAAATTTAAGAAAAAAAAATGCAGATATAATTAGAAAAATTTGTAGGTATGTCATAGATAATTTTTACCATTTAATAATATAACTATTTTTATTGAAAATTATTGTAGTCATGTTGAAAAATTCTGTAGCCAATCTTTTTTTTAAGTGTATATAATTAGTTACAAATTATTGATTCCTTACCTTGCATGTTAGCTGCTTGTCCATCTTGTTGATCATCACGGTTCACTATATATAAACATTTTAATTACCGGAATAAATAATCATGAAAATACACTAAATTAACTACTTTTATTCATTAATACCAGTTGATCATAGGTTGATTAATTACCCTGTCCATTGGCTGCTTCTTCATCTTGGGGGTGTTCCCAATGGTCCACTGGACACAACACACGCAAATATATAGAATTAATACTCTCAATCTTGAACAATATTTTTAATTCGAATACTATATAATTGTCACTAAGGTTGGTTACTTTGTCCGTTGGTTGTTGCTTCATCTCGTTGATTTTTCAAACAACAAGCTGAATATATACACACGAATTAGAATAATATAATTGTGAATTAACAGAAAGACAAGTATATATATTTATGAGTGCATGTATACAATTATATTAATATGTGTATTTTATTTTTCATGTTTAGCTATATATATATATAAAAGTATAATTATATCAATACTTATTTTGCCCATTTATTTACTTACATGTTTACTAGTACAGATTATAAATAAAGGATAAAATTGGAATAAGATATTTAATACACCTAAACTAATGTTAAATTAATGACAATTATTTTGTAGTATAAAAGGACAAATAAAATGGGTTGGAGGGAGTACAAAGACATGCACGTACAGTCTAAGAAGTGAAATATGAATATCTATTGAATTTGAAATAGAGGCCAAATTTGACTTGTTTAAAAATTTCAACGTAATTAATGTGAGCTTTTCTACTTTCTAGACATACCTAGACGACGAATTTTATTGAAGCCGCAAAGACGGCTGCAAAAATTAGTTGCAAGATAATCTCTATGCATTTCTGTTATTTCCCCGTCGAAGAGTGAATCTGGACGTTCTTTTGCAAGATCAGGTAACTGTTCCAACTTCCGAACGCGTACACCTTGCAACAGTTTTTTTTTTTTTTTCATGTGGACAAATTAATCAGTTTTCTCCAATTAATATATATTATGTCACATTGAAAGAATGTCCGGAGGACTATTTTACAACATGCCCAATAACTTAATTTGTAATTTTACAAAAAACATATTTTTAACCTTAATTAGTAGAAGGTTATTTACTGGATATGTATATCCAATTACTTATAAGTTTATAACCGGCCAGTAAACTGTAAACAATGTTAAGAATAAGATATGCCAGACAAAAAGTTGGACAAAAGTGCATGTGGGGCAATGTTACCAACTTTATAAAGTTACGGAATATTTTATAGTATTAAATATAATAATTTACATATAGTGAAAGGTTTGTCATACATCTATACATATACATATCTAATAACAAAATATTTGGCCAAAATATTGGACCAAAAAAATATTATAATTTTGTAATAAAAATTTAAACATCTTAACAAATTTAATGTAGCTCAAATGATATAACAAATATTTTTTATCTTCTTTGTATGCAAGAGATAGAAGGTTCAATTCCTAATATCTACCACACATATATACTAATTATTTTTTTTAATATTTTCTAAATTATTAATATTATTTTTGAGTTTTGAAACTAGATTTATTTATACATATATAAAATAAAATATAATAAAAAAAGAAAAAAATTCAACAAAAAAATTATTATAAATATTTGAACTAGATCTATTTATACATATATAATAACAAAATATGATACCAAAAAAAGAAAAAAAAATCAACAAAAAATTATTACAAATTTATCATGAAATTTTAAAAGTGTCACGTTAAGGATTAATAAGATAAAATCTTATATTTTGTAGTTGATATGGATATAATTTTTTGAAAAGTCAGCTACTCCTCCCATCTTTTTTTTAGATTGTTGACTGAATTTTGACATGAGTTTTAATGAAGAATTTTTTTATTAATATTTGAAGGTAATAAAATAGCTTCTTGATAAAGGTATTTTGTCAATTTTAGTGAATAAGATAAAAAATAAGTTACTTTTGTATGTAATTTTTAGTGACATGCGATGTAATTTAGTCATGTTTATATGGGGTGGCATGAACTGTATAGTTACTTTATTGTTATTTTGAGTATGCGATAAAAGATTGACTTTTTTGGATTTTGAGCAATCTAAAAAGGACGAGGAGTGTTATATATATGAAAATGTATAATTTATATACTTATTTGTATGATTATATTACATGATATTGGATTTAAATTGATTAGTCCAATTACCATAAATTAGTTGTATGAGCTATTGACATTAGACTTAAATTATTAGTTGAATAATTATTAACTAAATTATTACTTGATGTTATTAGTTGAATTGTAAAATGACACTAGGTTGTTGTGATAAATCTCGATTTGTTTACTTATTTGTATGATTATTTTACATGATATAATATATAAATTGATTAGTCCAATCATGGATGATCCAGAAAACTTTAATGACGGGGCACAAAAATAAAAAATATAAAAAATTAGATTTCCTGTGAACCCGGGTGAACGTGAATTCTATTTTTTTTAGTGCCACGATTATGCATATACAATATCACTATCTTAAAAAATATTTGATTTTTTTAATAGTGATAGTGCATATACATAACAGATCTACAAATTTTTTTAGATGAAATATTTGCATGATTAACTAATTATTACACTATTAAAAACTCATTTAAGTAATTATATACATATAATATAAGTATTAGTCCAAATAATTATAATATATATAAAATATACTTAAAAAAATTATGGGGGAATGTGATCTCAACATAGGGCATGTATGCCAATCAGTTAGTTCGATTACTATGAATTAATCGCATGTACAATTGACAATACTGAGTTGATTGTGATGAAGTTCAGTACCCACATCTTTAAAAGAAAATACTAATCGAGACTAACTTAGGACAAAGAGAGTTGATTTCGAGAATGACACTGACTTCATCAGATAGTAGACTCTCTTTAACATCTTAAAAAGACAAATTTGACTAATGGTATTTTATGGTGTGACCATTATAAGAATTATAGACAATTATTAAAAACCTTGAATTTTTGTACATGCAATGGGAATTGTGAAGACGATAATAGGTGATGATCAACGTGGTTTAAAAGGAAATAATTCAAAATTATAAGAAAAAAAATATACCTTTGAAGTTGCATTATTTAACAATGTAAATTTTTTAAGCAGTTGGAGCGCCACCCATTTCCCATGCCGGATTACAAAAGCAAATTATGTTCATAAAACGTGTGTTACATCGAAATGAAAAAAAAAAGATAAAAAAATATTTAAAAAATGAAAAAAATATTATTATTATTATTATAAGTAAAATAATTTTTGATAATTTATTTAACACAAAAATGAATACATTTCATATCATATTCATTTTATACACACAAACCGTGCAACGCACGGGTGATATACTAGTATATTCAGTGATGCAAAAGTCGGTCTAGACGGTTGATTAGGTGGCGCCTAGGCTCTAGGCGGTCGTCGGCCGACCCGATTTTGCTTAGGCGCCGCTTAGGCGGCCAAGTCGGGAGCTAGGTGGACTGTTTAATTTTTTTTTAATTTTTTTCCCCAAGAGAAGACTTTGTTTCAAGTATTAATTAAAAAAAATTAAAATACGACTAATATATATAAAATCCGTCCAAATTCAAATTGAGATAATTGCTAGCCTTAATCGCCGTCATTTGCTCGTTGTCTTCCCTGCCAGGTGTCCAACACTAAGGTATTATTTGATAATGAGAGGCTTTGTTTTTAGAATAAATTGATAATAAGACAAAGAATGATAATTTTCACAACACTATAAAAATACATATTTATTTAGTTTCTTATGTTAAATTAATTTTCTAGTACTTTGTAATAGATAATGGATATAAGGAAAGGTATTTGAATTGTTATCTTGATTTAGGTGGTAGTATAATGAATTTGTTAATTAATTTTTATGTGTATTTTTGTTATAAGATATCGATAACTAGTAAATAAAACTCAATAAGATGAAAAAAAAAATGAACCGACTAGTCCTCGACTAGTCCCCGCCTAGGCGCTAGGCGGTTCAAATCCGACCGATTACCGATTTTTGACTTTTGCACCCTTGCATATATTATATTATACTCCTTCCGTCCCGCAATGACTTGAACACTAGAATTGGACCGCAAACTAAGGAAAGTGGGTTAAAGTAGGTTTGAGTGGAATAAAATAAGGGTGTTGTGAGTGTATTAATATTATATTTGTTTCCATTTTAGGAGTGTTCAAGTAATGTTTGGACGTCCAAATAAAAGTGTTCAAGTAATGTTGGGACAGGGAATATTTTTTTTGGTAATATATTTTGTGTTTGGCAGGCCAGAGGAGATAGATATGGAATAAAAGAAGCTCACAGCGATAAAGAAGTTTGTGAATGCCCAACACCTGAAGTCCACTTGGGTCGGCAAACTTGGTTGGTAGAAGATTGAGGGGCGATAATCCGTCCTCGTTCACCCAGTGCACCAGTTTTGGATACTCATTAATGATGATATATGCTAGATCTGTAAACATGGGGATATATATATATATATATAAATTACGGTAATGACAAGCTAGCGTTATGATATCACTATAGCATTTGCACAAGCATAAATGTTACTGTAATGACAAGCTAGCGTTATGATATGAGTTTATATAAACTAGCCGATTCGATAAATTTAAATAGGTTTATCGGGGAGCTTACCAAAATGTCGTTCCGAAATAGCAGAATGAAGAATTGTGTCTCCGTTATTCCTCCTATAGTACCCATATTGTTGACGTTCAGGTTCATCCTTACAAAAATGGTGTGGATAAAGAAAAGCATGGGTCCTGCCTTTTGTCGCGGCACAGAAGAGGGGAGTCTCGCCGTAGTTATTGCGTTCGCCGATGAGACTGGCGTTATCTTTCGCGATCCACTTACAAATGAGGGGATTTTCGTGCGTGGCCGCCAGATGGAGAGGCGTGTTCCCCTGCCCGTTGCCCATTGCCAGCACTTCACTTCCGGCAAACGAAGCCATGATTTTCACAATGCTCCTGTCGACGGAAACCGCCACCGCCACGTGGAGCGCCGTGTCGCCTGTTCTCGGGATCCTGACCGTCTGACTCTCTGAATAATTCATGTATATGTACATTACTTTCTCCCAATCGTTCCGCGCCACGTGCTTCAGTATATCTGGATTATTGAATGGAGCCATCATATACTAGCTCGCTCATGTAAATACCACCATTTTCATTCATTATGTATATATAGTTCAACAAAAGATAGATAGATGCTTGCTTCTTAATTTGAAAAGGCAAAATGAATTGTGAATGCTATTCAAGTATAATTTCATGTCAATCCAAGTATAAAGGGAGCAATTAAAGGAACCACGTCGGGCCATGGAATTTTAATTTATGTATTATTTTGTTACTCTATAAATTAAATATAAAATATCATTTTTTCAGTAATTAACTAATATTGTAACTTATATATTTGGAACAATAGGCAAAAATGCCCATTTTCAACTTTAACAACCATTTTTTGCCCTATGACTAATTCAACTCAATTTTGTGCCATATTTTTACATTTTTACCCTTGGTTTACTAATTCCCATTCCAACCACTCATTCCTATCCCAACATCATTCTCTTTTCCAATCCCACAAAAATTTATACCTTCCAAACATATCATACTTCCTTTTAAAAAATAATCTAATCATTTAATAAAATTATTCATTTTCTTCATTTCTCATTTTCTTCATTTCTTTCTTTCTTCCCCAACCATTTTCCTTTTTCTGTGAGTCCGGCGCCGCCTTCGTCCTTGTTTGTCTGGTCCTTTGGTGCTCTCATAGAGAAGCTTTCTAGGATCTGTTGGTGCTCGGCTGGTGGGTGGATTTTGCTGGTTGGTTTCGCGCTTGTCGTGGGGTTGGGTCGGCTCGTGTTTTTTTTGGTCTGGTGTGTTTTGCTCGGCTCGTGTGTTTTTCTCTGCTGGTGGGTTCTGCTCGTTCTCGTTCGTCTGGTATTTTCCTTTAATAAGCTTTTGTGATTGTGTTTTAGGGTTCTGATTTTTGATTTGTATAAATTGAGTCCGTTATAAATTGATTGAGTATAAATTGATTTTGATTTGTTATTAATTTGTGTTATAATTGTTGTTCAAGCTCCATAAATCCGCCAGAGTGGGTAGCGGTGCGATTTGAACTATGCACTAGTGTCTGGTATGGTCCTGTACTCATCTGGTTTGGTCTGCTTTATTCTCATTAACTAAAATAGGATAATGATGAACTTATTAATTATTATGAATCTCATAACGTTGTGCGAAGTATTATGGAGTAGAACAGAACATCTTTTATTCATAGTAACCACCACAATTACCTTATACGTATACCCATGGTCCCATTACAATTACAGTTGAAGAATTTTGAACCAAACACTCCCTTAAGAAATAGATGATGGTGTACCGTGGAAGCTGATTAAGGTTTAAGCAAATGCAATATGGCATCATGATGGATTTGCTTTCATGATATTTTTTGCTCCAGTTTGCACATGTGGCATTTGCATGAAATTTCTTATTGGTGTTCCATATTTTCTAGTTGCAACCTCGTTCTCTGAAGTGCACTTAGAAGCAATGGTGCAAAAGTCGCAAGTCGCAAGTCGCTAGACGGGCGGACATTGACCGCCTAGCGCCTAGGTCTCCTAGGCGCCTCGTAGATCCGAGATTTTTTATTTTTTTTTTTTTTTTTTTTGGTTGTAAACCCCAACTCCACACCAAACAAAAAATAATCCACCACCACGGTTACAATTTACAAACTTAGAATCCATATATATACTATATACAACAACAGTATAATGATACACACACCACATAATCAATTTCCATACCTAAAAGGCCAAAACTCTGCTTATAAAAAACATACCTAGAGTGGCGACGCGCAATGAGCAGCTTCGGACGGCGAGCGGTGGGCTTCGAGTGGCGAACGACGAGCTGCGGGCTTCGAGCGATGAACAGCGAGAGCCGGGCTTCGAGCGGCGAACGGTGAGCGGCAGGCATCAGGCTGCGCCTTGAGTTGATTTCTCACTTTGAGTCTCTATGCCCAACCCCAATTTGAATGTGTGTGCGGCTGCGCTGCGTCTTTTTTAGGTTTAGGTTTCTGGTCTTTATGCCCAACCCCAATTAATTGAGAATTTAAATGAAAACAAAAAAACAAAAAACAAACCTGCGTAGCCGCCTTGCTGCCTAGGCGCCGCCTAGTCTCCGAGTGGGTGGTGCCGAGCACCGGAACCGAGTAGAGGGTCGATTAGGCTAAAATCGGGGCGGACGGCGACCGCCTAGCGCCTAGGCGGCGCTTAGGCGGCCGCCTAGAGCGTTTTTTACATCCCTGCTTAGAAGTTTATATTCCATCTACCTTCAGATGCAAATATCTGTTATGGTCCTTTATAGTTTCTCTCTTAGGTTTTTGAGCGAGTTATTATTAACCTTTTATACTTCTTCACCCCTTCCATTGCTTTATCTTATGTCTATCATAATTTTCTTGACCTTATTATGTCCAACATTGTTATGAGTTAACAGATAATTTCTCCTAATGTGAACTCGGGGCCAACCAAGTCCGTGAGAATGTGAGGATTGGAGTGTTATACAAAAGCAATAATTTTAGGTAATATTTGTTCTTTCTGCTCCATTGATTATAGATGTTCTTGTAATGTCTTTCCTTAGTCTTTGATGGATTGAAACTTTGAATGAATATGGAGAAATCCCAAGTTGCTCTGTCAAACTGTCTTGTTTGACAAAATTCATAACGTGTCTCAGTTCCAGTTACATTTTTAGGATGCCAATTGGTCATTCTCAGTTCCTCCACCCAAGCACGCTTGATTAGTGTTAAACCTCTACTGTCACCATCCATTTTTATACTGCCATAATAATGCCCAGAAACTCCTCATCATACACAGATAATCCTAAAATTTTCACCTCCAAAGTTTTACTGAGAAAAGCTAATGGTGATTTTCTGTATCAACACACTCCAAGGCCTCCATATCATATTAGTCTCAACAATAAACTTGTCAATAAAATTAATTAGCTTGATAATTGGTGAACTGTCCAAATGAACTGCCATTTTCTTGGGGGGGTCAGAGGTCTAGCAATCATACCATAGGACTTAATGAACTTCTTGTAGTATCCAGTTGGACCAAGATGTTAGTGTTAGTGTCCTAGAGACAATCCATTGTAAGGACATAATGCTCATATAATATTCAGTATTGATTTAATATTATTGTTTATTTAATATTAAATGTATGACATTACATTTATTAGAATATTATGTTTGATTGTTTGCATTTGTTCTTATCAGTGTTCCCATGAGCCAGTGTTGTCATTGAGGGTGTGAGAATCAAATGACTTAAGCATGATTCTCAAATAGCCCCGATCAAGGATCATCAAGAATGGGATATTGATGATGCAATGGAGATTGGTGTGCGAACTGCATCATACTTTTCGAGAGTGTAGTAAGATCTCACTTACTACAAGATACTAGGTATCTCATAATGGATGCACAGATACCTTAGAGGGTATTGGTATACCCATCCGAGAAACCGTTTGATGTTGTTCCACTATATATATCAACGGGTGTCTCGATTAGTGGAAGCGATGCGATACTCCTTTGACTTGAGGTCAATACGCACGACATGAGTGGAGTGATGAACTTTGACCATGACCGACGCTTGCACCCTTCCATGGGTAGATATGACTTTGATTGGGTTCATCACGAAGTGCATGTGCGTGGTAGTTGAGCCAAGAAAATGAATCATTCCTCAAAGTGGATTTAGAGAGAATACTCATCTTCTTGTTATAATTGGATCAAAGTCATTGACCAGTGCACATCAACTTGGACTTTGTGCCCAAGTGTGAAATAAGTGATCAATTAGTGACTAGAGATAATATGATTAAGTCATTTGAATAGACACTTCATCATGTTCAAGACTAATCGAGTATTCATGAATGAAAGGAGAAAATCGCAATAGCCCATGTTTCAGTTACAGGTAGTTGCACGTTTCTCGCAACATACCTCATATATTGAGAATGTCTGATTTATTGCCTAGGGTTCAATTAAGACCGTTAGTTTGACTAATCGCTAGATATATGAGGATCTATGGGTCACACAACAAGTAGTTCCCTTTTACGGATTATAGTTGGTTGATTAAATATTAAATCTGATTAAATATTAAATTAGATTTAATATTTAATTTATGGAGAATTAATTAATAATAGATTAATTTGGATAATTATTATTAATATTTAATTAAATTGGATTTAATGAAATAGGATTCCCAATAATAATATATGAAATATTATTATAGGATTTAACATATATGAAATCAAATCCGTAGAAATTTGATATACATGGGAATTAAATCCGTAGAGATTTTATATATGGGAAATAAATCTGAGAGATTTATTTTATAAGATTAGAGATTTTATTTCCTAATAAGGTTAGCTTAAGATTTAAGCTGGACCTCCCCTATATATATGAGATCTTGGGAATTCATAATACAAGTGTTCATATTTTCTCCATAAAAATCTAGAGTTAGAATTTTCCTAGTAAATTCATCTCGGAATTCAAAGCTGGCAGATCTGTGCAAGTCCGTGAACGGGGATTACGTGAATACCATAGTTGAGAAATCTGCTATCGAATTATTGTAAGATTTCTTGTTATGTTTATTCGTAATCATTTATGCAGTTATATGTTCGTTGTTGGTGATCTGTTTAATTCCGCTGCGCATGTATTACGTGTTTACGTGTCTCCATAATCCAACACAAGAAACTTCTAAGAGACTTGGCTGATTGTAGTGCAGGCCCTCTCCTTCATTACTTGTATATTCGCACCAGAATTTGTAATAATGTTGCCCAAGTACACTACTTGGGTAAATCCAAATTCACATTTAGAAGCCTTAGCTTGTAAATTCACATTTAGAGGCCTTTGTCAGATTAAGCTTATGCTCTTCCATATTTGTGCTATAGATGCGGATTTCATAAAAATATACTAGCATAAACTCTCTCAAAGGCTCATTTGACCAATTGGCATATTTGTTGAACCTGGGTTTCTGGAGAAAGAAGGGACATTTTCATTCAATGCATTGCAAAGCTATTTGGCTGAATGTAAAGACTAGAGGAATTGCTAAAGAATTTAAAGAAAAAAACGAACTATGAGATGAAAAATTAGGGAGGGAAATAAATCATTAGCAGAGACAGGACTCAACTAATTAAATTCTTAATTTAGGCAGTCAAATTCTGAAATATAATGCTTCTGAGTTGAAGGAGTTTTTGCTTGCTCAAGTCTTAATTTAGGAAGTCAAATTCTGAAATAATAAAGGCGAGTGCAAGTAGTTTTGCTCAAGTCTAAATTTAGGAAGTCAAATTCTGAAATAAAAAATGCTTGTGAGTGCAAGTATAATTCATAGAGCAAAATAAGTAACTGGCCTAGGTTGAGCAGATTCATCGTTGGTGGCAGCAAAACTGCCAGAAACACAACCCGAGGAATCAAGTTTGGCTAGATCTTTCCCACACGGAGTCGTTTCCTCTGCTGATAATGAATTTTCCCCATCACCGCTTGTTCCTCTAGGAACCTACATTATCAATAAATTAAATATGTTAATAAGAATTAAACACATATTTAATTTATCAAAATCACACAATTCAAGGCAGAACATGGGAAGAATCTTCAATTTGTTTTCTCCACAACAATTACACAGAAAAAACGCACACTCTCCAGAATAGCATTATTATTGCTGCTGTGAGTAATGCTAGGTCGCGAAACCCGAAGCCTCTTGCGCGGACCAGCGTCCAAATTCGGCGTCGTTTCAAGGAGCGTCTTCAGCATTATCACTTGCTGAATCGCCTGAGATTTGTTCCACGAAGGTCTCCTCATCCCTGCGCGCAAAATTAAACACAGATTAGCCTCTGATTTCTTCATTTCGCTTACAGGTGAAATTAATTTCTTCCTTTACCTTTCTCCTTGAGGTAACGGCGGCAATCCTCGCGAGTGACCTGAGCAATGTCATCTTCAGTGAGCAGGTGCAGCGGTTTCTCGAGCGGCGACTTAACGGCGGTCTCCTCCGGCCGCATGACGTAAGATTCCGCCATCGATTTCGGTAACAGTACGGCGAGCTCTCCGGCGGAAGAAAGAGAGCAGATCGTGGGTGATGGAGCAAAATTGGAGTGGAATTAGGGGTTTAATTTGGTCATTGAAGGTGACAGAGTGAGTGAGGGGGGTGGACTGGTGGTTGCGGTAAAAATGGCAGCGGCGTCGCAGCTTTGTCCTACTGGGAATTTTTTTTTCTCCCTTTCTCACCCTATTTTTTTCTTTTTTACTAATTTTATTTTTTTGGGTAGGATTGGTGTAATTGAGGTGGGGGGCAGGAAAGCTGCAACCCCAGAGTGCCACGTGAGCATTTTCTCAGGATTACAATCTTGGCCTCTGTTTTATTCTAATTTACGGTGCAGTCCCCGAGGATCTTTTCGAAATTAGAATTTAGAAATCGCAATCTTTTTCGTGGGTTTTTTACTTTTTTAACTGTCAGGAACGGCTTCGCTCTTTTTTACGTTAGATGTCCAATAAAAAATTGTCACATCATTTAATTTCGTCATAAATAATACTGTTTCGTCATAAGATTAAATAATTAATTTTTTTTAATAAAAATAATAAAATAACTAAAATATTATTTTAACATTTTTTAAATATCCACGATCTCGAACTCGGTCCATGTGCGACTCGGGCTGGGTTCAGGTCTAGATCCAAGTAGGATCCGGGTCCTAATTTGGGTCCGAATCCTAGTCAGGGTTTGGGTCCAGATTGAGTCTGGATGTGGGTCAAGATCCGGTCTGGATCCGGATCTGGGGTCAGGGTCGAATCTAAGTCTGGGTCGGGGTCAGGGTTAGGTTCGGGCAGGGTCCGGGTTCGGTCTGAACTGGATCAGGTTTTGGGTCAGGGCCAGGGTTCGGGTACGAGTCAGGGTCCGAGTCAGTGTCTAGTCCGGGTCCGGTCTCGGTCTGGGTCAGGGTCCGATCTGAGTCCGGGTGCGGGTCCGTTTAGAGTTCGGTGCGGTCCGGCTCAGGATTCGATTATGGGTTTGGGTCCGGGTCACAATGGGTCGGGGTCTGAGTCCTGGATAATTTCATCATTTTATAAATATTAATTTAATTTATTAATAGGGCGATGCAGTGCGATTGCAGTATGCATATCACAAACGCACTACTGCAAAGTGCAATCATTTAAAATTAAAATTATACGTTGGATCAACGATCCAACGATAATCAAATGATTTCCTGATGTTAGGAAGGGCGAAACCGTTCCTGACCGTAGAAGATCCCAACTTTCATTTGTTATCGACGGACAAACTTTCAAAATTCCTTTATTCGGTTACTCTAGTTATCAACATAATATATTTTCATAACCGAATTGACGATAAATCGGATTGAGTATCGATTGGCGGTTCAACCCGTCGGATCGACGGTCCAACCATTAAAATGATTTTTATTAATATTTTAAAAATATTCCCTATATTATATTAAAAATAAAATAAATGTGCACTTATAAAATTTAAAATTATATGTTATAAGTTTCATTTTGAAATAAACACAATAAAATCATAGACAACACAATAAAATTTAAAATAAGGATGATAAAAATAAGAATTAAGTTTTAAATTAATTTTTTTTTTTTTTTATAATAAAATAACAAAAAACCGATTCAACCGGTTTTACTGGTTTCCCAGTTTTGACCGATTTCTCCGGTTCTGGCCAATTTTTTTCAGTTCAACCGTAAAAATAATTTTTAAGGGTAATCAGACCGATTTCATGGCCGGTTCTCGGTTCAACCCGATTCTGAAAACAATGCATAATACAACTCATTACCGTTTGGTAAGACTTTAGAATGATAATGATACTCCCTCCGTCCCAAGATGGCTTGAACACTGGAAATATCACGCAAATCAAGTAAAGTGAGTTTTAGTGGGTTTGAGTGGAATAAAATAAGGGTGTTGTGAGTGTATTAATATTATATTTGTTTTCATTTTGGGAGTGTTCAAATAATGTTGGGACAGCCAAATATGACAAGTGTTCAAATAATGTTGGGACGGAGAGAGTAATAATATAACTACATGAAAGTAATCAATTAGTATACTTCTGATAAAATACTTATTTTTGAGGGTGGAGTTACCGTCTAAACAAATTTGCAATAAACAAGTTGAAACATGATAAAATACTCAACATACCAGAGTTCAAGTCCATGCATAACACTGTAGACTGATGTGAAATGGTTCTATATAACAAAAGAAAGTGAGTGATACTATTTGCTCCTATGTGAAGAAGATCATCTAACAGTAAGAGGTTCACCACAAAACTCATGTTCATGAATACAGTGGCTAGACCACCGTATGCAAGCAATGAGAAATGCATTTTTGATGGGAAAATTGGATATTTAATCTTATTCACACAAAAAGTGTCATCCCAGAAAGCAAATATAAGAGCAAAGGAACAATAGAGACAAATCCAATAGATCTGCAATTACCAAGAAGGTCATCAAGGACTGTGTAATATTTTTTTAATTGGACAAATGGTGATACGAACCCATGACCTCACGACATAAATAGTGGTGCTCTAACCACTTTAGCTATTCCACTTTGTCAAGGACCGTATAATTAAGTAGGTACAATATTGGTCACAATGATAACTATCAAAATATATTCATCACATAGTTAGATTGTATACCTCAGAACTTGACAAACATACAGATGCTACTATTCTTTCCACTTTTTTTTAATTAATTTTACAAACATCACTACAAAAAGATTGTCATTTAATGAGGGCATTAACGAGTGTTATAAAAGCCTCCACTAATAACAAGGATTTTAAAGAGAGTTCTGATAACCCTCGAAATTAATGAGGAATTTCAGAGCTCTTGTTACTAAAAGGGCATTGACGAGCAATAAATTTTCCTTCGTTAATATTGGGGGCTTTAACAAGCACCATAATAGCCCTGCTAATAGTGAAGGTGTAGTCCCCTCGATAAAAATACAAAATATACATGATACATATTTATTAGAACTTAATTTTTTTAATAAAAAAATCACTTAGCCTAGTGGTAATTGCAGCTACATCAATTCTAAGGTCTCGTGAATTGTAATTTTATAATTTTCATTTAGAAAGGGGCAATTATGATACATATTTATTAGAAGTGAGAATTTAATAAATAAGTTACATAATTCAATGGCAAATTGACAATTGTAGTACATTTTTAAGCGAGGGGTTGTGGGTTCGACGCCCAGCCTTGCGAATTCTTTCTTATTTATATTTTTCATTTAGAGAAGGCAGTTATGATACATACATTTTCTTATTTATATTTTACATTTAGAGAGAACATTTATGATACATATTTATTAAAAGTAAAAATTTAATCAATTAGTTATCTAGCTCAATGGCAATTATAGCATACACTCTAGTGAAGGGTTGCAGGTTCAACACCTAGGTTACAGTTTTTTTTTTAGTGCATACCTCTGTTTTAAAAAGCGCGTCCGACTGATCGATCGAACCGATCCGGCCGCTTTCCTCGGAACTTTTCATTTTTATTAGTTTAGAAAAGAGAATGATAAAACAGTATGAAATGTTCATGCAAGCAGCTATATATATATATATATATTTAAAAAAAGTAATAGTTAAATTGTTTAATGATGAAGTTATCAACAAACTGTGTCACCTATATTAATATATTATTAAAAATAATTACAAGCAGACCACATGTAATCAGTTCTTTTCTCCTATAGTAAGAATTTATACATTTAATTTTGTACTCTCTTCACTGAAATAAAACAAAATTCATTTGATTGGCTTCTTACTAAGCGTAGTCCACACGATATTAAAATCCAAAGGGAACTTTAAGATGATGAGAAAAACCAAGGGAAAACACAGTAACGTGTAAATTAGAGTGGCAATATGAAGAAACTCCTCCTTCAACACGAAGAAATGTCCCGCATAGAAGGAAACCAGCATAGATAGTATGGAGATGAGGAGAGATATTAGTCCCAGTAAAAGTTTATTCGGCAAATCCCTACGAAAATCTCTCAGCTTAAAACTTGACGTCAGAATGCCAAGAAACATGACAACCGAGAGCTACGAGTGATGAGGCGGTGGAGATGATGAAAACCGGGGACGGTGGCGGAGGTGGCGAAGGCCACGGTGGCATTGAATGCTGCACGAACTGCACATACATAAGTAATCAGCTCTGAATGTAATTAAACATGGTAACTACTTATTATTAGGATATACTCCCTCTGTCCCCAAAAGTATGTTCAGTGGGCTGAAACATGTTTTACGAAAATGTAGATTAAATACGTTTATGGGCACAATTTTTTTATTTTCATCATCCAACAATCACTAATTACTCAAATTTTGTTTAGTTTTGATTGGACGCCAAAATAAACTACGTCTTGAACAATCATTAATCACATGATATGCAAAAACATAAACGTTTCTTTTCATTTCTCTTTTGCCCATTGACTTTTCAACTATCAATTATTTTTATTTTTTTTACAATCCAGGCCCTACTCCCTTAATCTCTTCCCATCCTATCCTACATATTTTTTTTCTTCTTATCCCATTAAATATTCAAACTTCTAATCACAACCCTGACTCGAACCTAGCCCGGCCTGTCCGAACGCAACCCATGTGTGACTCCTCCACGATGTGTTGGGTTGGGGTCGGATCCAGGTTGTGTCGTGTTTAGAAGTTGGAATATGTGATGAGATAAAGGATGAGATTAACTGTGTAGGGGTAGGATTGTAAAAAGAATGACATAATTGATAGTTGAAAAGTCAATGTGGCCGAAAAGAGAAAAGCAATGTTTTTAAAAACGGACCGGACATCGAACTTGGCAATGAACTGGGTCACTGGGTCACTGGTTCAACCGGTTGAACCGTTTTAAAAAAACCGGATGACTCATTTATATATATATATATATATATATATATATATCATCACGACCAAAAATTGCATAAAACTATAAAGTGAAATAAACATATCCTTAAAAAAAACACATCAATATAAAAATCAAAACGTAACCAGATCAAATTCATGCGAATGTACTTGTCATGCACATTGTTTTGATAATCAACTCCAAACTACACTTCAAAATGACTCCTAGTAAGTAATAATAATGAATCAAAATCAATCCCAGTCATCCTCATCTTCTTCCATCATGTTATTGGCGCTACTACAACCAGGACCAGCACCAAATTGACTTCCAAAAGTTTCAATTTCACCATCTGGAATTATTTCAACATCATTCTCCTTATCTGAAAATTAGAAAAATTCATAAAACCCTAAACGGTGAGTATAAAATAATTTTTAAAGAAATACTTGCAAAGAAATATAAGAATCTAATTCAACATGTACCTTGCTCATAATTTGGTTCATCTAGATTTCTCGGGACTTCTTCTTCAAGCATATTTTCCAACTCATCGTGATCAAGCTCACCGTCGACTGTATCTTCCATAACCCAAAATTCCATCTTGTCAATCGACTCATAATCAACTGGATCATATGGTCGCTTACTATATTTAACCCTATGGTGTTCAAAGCATAAAAATGATATAATATACGAAATAGGTAAACATTAAAGTGAAAAATAAAATAACTTAATGAAAAATACAATATAATTGTAATACCTGTTTTGTAACCGCAAATTATAATGAATATAAACCAAATCATTCAACCTTGAGTGCTCCAACTTATTTATCTTTTTAGTGTGAATGCACTCAAAAACACTCCAATTGCGCTCACACCCAGAAGAAGAAGCTGTTTGGCTTAGTATTTTTCTGGCCAACTTTAAGATTGGAGCATTAGTACCAAATAATTTCCACCATTCATCTATAAGAAAAAAATTCATAAATAAATTGGAGAAAAATAAAATAGGAAAGCAAATTGAATAAAATAAAATTAACAAATATGCATGGAGAGTATTCTAGAAACTATATAGATATTTTGGAGTGTGTTTTATAGAACATCTTTTAACCATGTGTTCTAGTTGATCTTCATCTTCTATTGATGACGATGACTTGTATATTATGTGGTGTTTTTATTATTAACCATTACTTATAAACTTAAAAAAAAACACAAGTAAATTAAATAAATTTACCTGGTCGAGTTGATCTAGCAGTTGTTAGAGCAGCGGGCCTTGAAAAACTCTTAACTCTCTCTCGAAAAAGAGATATCTCAGTATATATTTTTGCATTCGCACCCCCAACTTTCTTATCAATGATGTCTAGCAACCCATTCATAATTTCAGGATTGTCACAGAAAGTTGCTTTATCATATTGGAAGGCCGGATTCAAATAATATGCTGCTGCATGTAGATTTTTCCGCAACATCCTGTCCCATCTGAGATCAATGATATCAACATACGGCCTAGTTGTATCTTGAGATCGCCTATATGTTAAATATATATGACAATCATTTTCAGAACATTCTACTTGATCATATTTAATTATTTAGTTTTATGATGAACAAATCTCGCGTGAAATCGAGTTTTAATATTATACGTCACCACAATCCTACTTATAAATTATAAGTAGTTTTAAATTACCTACTTTGATTTCAGTAAGATAAGAATTTTACTCCATCAAGAAATCTTTACATCTATTTCTCAATCTTCTCACTCCTACATGACACTCCTAAATTCCTACAATTCAAATTTCTATTTTTCTCATTATTTTACATTTTTTTATTTTTAATTAAATGTAATTTTACCTTAACCACCCCTAATTTCTAATTTTCTAATTACTTTACTAATTTTCAATTTTCAATATGTTCTAGATCTAATTAACTTTATTTAACCACCCAAAAATCATCATTGCTTCTCTTTGTCGTTCTTTTATTTTTTGCATTTTTGATTTAGTAATTTTAAATTTAAATATAATATTATTTTATGGTACTCAAAATTTTAATTTACAAATTATTTTGCATATTTTAATTTAATAAAATATAAAAAAAATTAAATCTCACGTAATACGCGGAATTACGGACTAGTTCATACTAATTAAAAAGAAAAAGGAAACGAATAAAGAAAATAAGTGAGCTGCGAATTTTGTACTCTCTTTTGTGTCAAGACCAATCAGGAAATTTCTGGAAAGTGTATTGATAAAAAGACACGTATTGTGACACCCACACGCATGTTAATTCCTTAACGCGACATATCTACAACTTTCCAACTCAATTCATCAACTCAATATATAAGCAACCCAAAATTAGCACCCGTGCTGTTCTCAGAAAAAGAAAAGACCATTCATTATTCAAACAGTTTGATTTTGAAGTTGATATCGGAAATTCTTGGAATTTTACTGAAGGATGTGGGCCCAACCGTACGGAAAACATGACGTGGAAGGCGGCGCCGCCCCCCAGCCACTGTACCCAATGATGCTGGAAAACCCGCAACTCCGGTGGTCGTTTATTCGGAAAATATATACGATTATCAGTATTCAGTTGCTTCTCACAATTGCTGTTGCTGCTGCTGTTGTTTCCGTTCACCCAATTTCGCATTTCTTTACGAATACTGGAGCTGGTTTGGCGCTATTTATTCTTCTCATTATCACCCCTTTTATCGGTATGTTTTTCCGCTTCTGTCTTTTTAATGGGCTTTTGAATTTGGCGATGGATTGGTGTGAATTTTGGTGGTGTTGGATTGCAGTTTTGTTCCCGTTGTATTATTATTACCAGAAGCACCCTGTGAATTATTTGCTTCTGGGGGTGTTCACTGTTTCGCTGGCGTTTGTGGTGGGCTTGGCTTGCGCCTTCACGAGTGGTAAGTTTATTCGTTTCTTGAACTTTTGGTTTTCTTGGTGCATTTTTCTTGAATGCTTTGTGATAGAATCTATGAATTGTGTGGTAAGTTATTCTGTTCTTGAAATTTGGTCTTGTTGGTTTTTGTAGTAAGGTATATGGAAGATTGGTGCTCAACAAATATTGTTTGATAGAAACAACTAATACTATTCAGTGAAAACCACTAGCACTGTTTACTCAAAACAACTAATATTGTTATGTGAAAACAACTATTCAGTAAAAGTAATTAATATTGTTCAGTGAAAACAACTAATATTGTTATAGCACAAAAACCAGTTCCACGGTACTACTGGTGTGTACAAGAATTTTCCGGAAGATAGAAGCTACTTGATATTATGTGATGAGGGTCATGAGAACGACTGAATTTCTGTTTTCCATTTTTTATGGACAGCCTTGCAACTAATTTTACTTAATTCTAATCATCAGTAGTTTATATGATTATAAATAGGTCAAGAAAGATGAAATTTGTTCAATTGATTTCTAATATAGAGGGTCATGTTAATATATATCTCAGTTTATGCCCTGATTTAGCCTCCGTTTCTTTAACTCTGCATGATATGTTCAAAATTCAGAAAGACTAAGCTTGAAAAATCTTGACAATTCGACTTGAGCCATCTTCCTTTAATCGGTGGACAAATTCCTTAAGCCTTGCAACCTAACAAGATTGCTGACTTGATAGAATGGAAGTCAATTTCCTCATTAATGTGTTGGTTGATGATGATTATTTACAGGAAAAGTTATCCTGGAGTCCGTTATTTTAACCGCTGCGGTGGTGGTAAGTCTCACTTTATACACATTCTGGGCTGCAAAGAGAGGCCATGATTTCAATTTCTTGGGGCCTTTCCTCTTCAGTGCTGTTATGGTTCTTTTGCTATTTGCCCTGATTCAGGTGTGTGTAAATCTTTAAAATTTACATTTATTCAAATTCTTGCGCAAACCAAGTAATGATTGTTTGAGCCTTTGATCGACGGTGCAGATTCTGTTCCCTCTGGGTAGGATTAGTGTGATGATTTACGGATGTTTGGCATCGATAATCTTCTGTGGCTACATTGTTTACGACACGGATAACCTGATCAAGCGGTACACCTACGACGAGTACATTTGGGCTGCGGTCGCGCTCTATTTGGATGTCATCAACCTCTTCCTCTCTTTGATGACACTTTTCAGAGCTGCTGAGAGTTGAAAGTGTTGGTTCCTTCTTTATTGATGACATAATACGTCTTGTACATAAAGTCTTGATTTCTATCATATTTTGTGCTAATTCAGCAATCTGTGGTGTTTTATATTTACATTATGTGAAGTGTTTTGTTGCATCGGCCTTAATATATGAGGGAGATTGGGACCTTGTTTTCTTGACAATTCAAGTGTTTTGTTGCTGTGAAGAAATTTTGAAATGTATAGTCTAACGTTCTTCACAATTTTTAAAACAAAAAGTGGAGCCACAATTTTTATTAGCGTTGTTGAGATGGACTTGCTCGCAAACCCCAGCCACAGCCCGCCCCACACATTGGCAGTCGATGGGCCCTATTGGGCCAGACTCTTTTTTTTTTATGTAATTTAAATTTAAAACTTTAAATTCATCAAAGATTAATCACAAATTTCCTTATTAAATTAATTTATATTATGAAATTAATATTATTACACTTATAAATTGATATTATTACTGTTATAAATTAATATTTATAGCAATTGATGTTGTGATCTCAAGTTGCAAGTGTTATGATATTAGTTGATAATTGTTATGATATTAATTTATAAGTGTAATGGTATAACATAAAAATTCGTATGAAACGGTCTCATACATGAGATGAGGTACAAACTAGCACAATCAATACCCACTCTTTCACTCCTTCTAAATTGTTAATGCGTCATGACCAATTTATGTTCTGTCTCATCAGAGGTCATACAAATAAAATAAAGACAAAAATTCGTGAGACGATCTCATGCATGAGACGGAGTATAATTTAGCACAGTCAACACATACCCCTCCATTACACTCTGTTTTATCGCAAGATGATCTCACGCAAGAGTGCCTCAAAATAAATAGGCCCCCTTGGTCAAGGGACTTAACCGAGCCTAACAGAATCGCCGGGCGAATCACGAAGGCAATGATAAAGGTGCACCTGGCTAACTTATTGAAGATATTGGACTTAAGTTCCTTCGAAGTGAGACCGTCTCACGCAATTGTGTCTAGTAGTATAAATTTCATACTATGAACAAGTTTAACCAAATACCTGGTATAAATTAAATATAATCAAATAATTTACTGTCACGTGTATAGTACAGTTCGTGTACTTATGTTTTTTTTTATCTTATAGTGCATCTTATAACTATCTACGTGTGATATATTCTTATACACATGTATGAATTATGAGTTGGTATACTGTGAAACTTGTTCACCGTGAAATTAGTTTTTTTTTATAGGCATACTCTTTAGTAATATAAGTCACACACTTCAGTTATAACTACGATACTCTCTGCTATAATATAAGTTGCATCCTTCACTTTTATGAATAATACCTTTTATAGTAAAAAGTCACACTCTTTAATAATATAATTCACACTCTTTAATCAGATTCACCGTGAAACTTTTTCACCCTATACGTTGCCATGAACTATTTACACGACCACTTTTGACATTATTTTTATTCATTCCACAGAATTTATTTGATAATCTAAAATGAATTATTTACACGATGATTTTTAACATTATTAATTTTTATTAATTCCAGAGTTTAGTTTATAATTGAAGAGCTCGGAATCATAATAATCCAAACTACAGAATCCGTTTGCTAATTTTGACAAACCTAATGGGTAGTTACAATTCATCATTTGCCATAATCATTATAACTATTATCTTTCGGAAAAAAAAATCATTATACACTACTAATTTAATTTGAGAGCTCCATTGACAACTTTTTTTAATACCTCCAGTGGTCCCTTGGAGATTCATTAAAAAAAAAAAAGCTTAAAAAAAAATTTGCTTTTCAAAAGACAATGGTTCATAACTATACGTTATTTGAACTATTTACACGACCACTTTTGACATTATTTTTATTCATTCCACAGAGTTTATTTGATAATCTAAAATGAATTATTTACACGATGATTTTTAACTTTATTAATTTTTATTAATTCCAGAGTTTAGTTTATAATTTAAACAAAAGTTGAAGAGCTCGGAATCATAATAATCCAAACTACAGAATCCGTTTGCTAATTTTGACAAACCTAACGGGTAGTTACAATTCATCATTTGCCATAATCATTATAACTATTATCTTTCAGAAAGAAAAAAAAAATCATTATAACTCAGTTCTTTGTTAGCAAGTTAAAATTTTATTTCCCAAGTCTTGGTCAATTTTTATCTGGAAGCCATGTTTTAGATATTTATATTGCCAAGTTTTCTCCCACGTGGCCTTATTTGACTTTTCTTATTTCAAATTTTAATTTTCTCCTTATTCTATATTTTTTTATTTCTAAATCTTTCAAATTTAAATTTATCTTAACCTTCTATCTTTATCAAATGTTATCCGCATCTTAACGACCCCATCTTTTTTCTCTATCTTAATCTTCCTAATTTTCTTAACTGCACTTTTTCATTCTATCGATTTTTACGTCTTTCATTTCTTTTACTTTCTGTTTTCTTATTTCTTCTTATACCCTCTATTGTTTTCAGAAGCATTCTTTGACGAAAGATTTTATTTTTGTACATATCCCACCAAGAATTGTTATATCTAATTCCAAGTTTTCTCCTACGTGGCTTTATTTGACTTGTCTTATTTCAAATTTTAATTTTCTCCTTATTCTATATTTTTTTATTTCTAATAAATCTTTCAAATTTAAACTTATCTTAACCGTCTATCTTTACCAAATGTTATCCGTATCTTAACGACCATCTTTTTCTCTATCTTAATCTTCCTAATTTTCTTAACAACACTTTTTCATTCTATCTATTTTTACGTCTTTCATTTCTTTTACTTTCTGTTTTTTTATTTCTTCTTCTACCCTATATTGTTTTCAGAAGCATTCTTTGACGAAAGATTTTCCTTTTTGTACATATCCCACCAAGAATTGTTATATCTAATTCCAAGTTTTCTCCTACGTGGCCTTATTTGACTTGTCTTATTTCAAATTTTAATTTTCTCCTTATTCTATATTTTTTTATTTCTAATAAATCTTTCAAATTTAAACTTATCTTAATTGTCTATCTTTACTAAATGTTATCCGCATCTTAACGACCCCATCTTTTTTCTCTATCTTAATCTTTCTAATTTTCTTAACTGCACTTTTTCATTCTATCGATTTTTACGTCTTTCATTTTTTTTACTTTCTGTTTTCTTATTTCTTCTTCTACCCTATATTGTTTTCAGAAGCATTCTTTGACGAAATATTTCCCTTTTTTACATATATCCCACCATGAATTGTTTTAAACTACCCAATTTTATGACGAAATTTTTTAAGTAATTTTGAAATATTTCCTTTTTTGTACATATCCCACCAAGAATTGTTTTAAACTACCCAATTTTGTTTTAAACTAGTGTAAAACCCGTGTAATACTTGGGATGAGAAAAAATATAGATTTATTAGTTTAAATTTACAACCTTGAAAATATTTAGTTTTAATACGTCAATTATATACACTACAAAAAACGTGCGTTTTACCGACGAAAATTAGCGACGGTTACAAAAACTATCGCAAATAGCATTACGACGGTTACAGTCAAAGTCAACAATTTTACCGACGGTCTAGAGAACCGTCGCAAATAGCGACGTTTTGGACTAATCCCTTTAGCGACGATTTTTGCGACGGATTAGCGACGGTTTTTTTTTTTTTTTTTTAAATATTAATTATGTATTTTTTTTTATGTTTCAAGATTATACAAGATTTTTTAATTGTTCTTAATGCATCTTACCGTATATTTAATTTATAGTCACTTGGAGAAGAGTTCCACCTGACCGTAGTCAGATCTATTTCAAGGAGTTTATGGTATAAAATTTAATTCATAGTATATTTAAATATATATATATATTACCTAAAAGTAGTACTTGTTTAAATAGAAAAATAGTACTTATTTAAATGAAGGTATTACTTGTTAAATGAAAAATATTACTTAAGTTTAAATAGAAAAGTAGTACTTGTTTAAATAGAAAAGTAGTACTTGTTTAAATGAAAAATAGTACTTGTTTAAATAGAAAAATATTACTTGTTTAAATAGAAAAGTAGTACTTGTTTAAATAGAAAAGTAGTACTTGGTTAAATGAAAAGTATTACTTGTTTAAATTAAAAGCATTGTTTAAATAATAGAAAGTATTACTTGTTTAAATGAAAGGTATTACTTGTTTAAATGAAAGGTATTACTTGTTTAAATGAAAAGTATTACTTGTTTAAATAGAAAGGTAGTAGTTGTTTAAATAGAAAAGTAGTACTTGTTTAAATGAAAAGTAGTACTTGTTTAAATGAAAAGTATTACTTGTTTAAATAGAAAAGTAGTACTTGTTTAAATGAACAATAGTACTTGTTTAAATGAAAAGTATTATTTATTTAAATGAAAGGTATTACTTGTTTAAATGAAAAGTAGTACTTGTTAAAATGAAAAGAAGTACTTGTTTAAATGAAAAGTAATATTTGTTTAAATGCAAAGTATTACTTGTTTAAATAGAAAAGTAGTACTTGTTTAAATAGAAAAGTATTACTTGTTTAAATTAAAAGTATTACTTATTTAAATAATAGAAAGTATTACTTGTTTAAATGAAATGTATTACTTGTTTAAATGAAAAATATTACTTGTTAAATGAAAATTAGTACTTGTTTAAATGAAAAGTATTACTTGTTTAAATAGAAAAGTATTACTTGTTTAAATAAAAAAATATTACTTGTTTAAATAGAAAGATAGTAGTTGGTTAAATGAAAAGTAGTACTTGGTTAAATTAAAAGTATTGTTTAAATAATAGAAAGTATTACTTGTTTAAATGAAAGGTATTACTTATTTTAATGAAAAGTATTACTTGTTAAATAAAAAGTATTACTTGTTTAAATAGAAAAGTAGTAGTTGTTTAAATAGAAAAGTAGTACTTGTTTAAATAGAAAAGTAGTACTTGTTTAAATAGAAAAGTATTACTTGTTTAAATGAAAAGTAGTGCTTGTTTAGATAGAAAAGTAATGCTTGTTTAAATAGAAAGTAATACTTTTTTAAATAGAAAAGTAGTACTTGTTTAAATGAAAAGTATTACTTGTTAAATTAAAAGTATTACTTGTTTAAATAGAAAAGTAGTACTTGTTTAAATAGAAAAGTAGTACTTGTTTAAATAGAAAAGTAGTACTTGTTTAAATGAAAAGTAATACTTGTTTAAATAAAAAAGTAGTACTTGTTTAATTGAAAAGTATTACTTGTTAAATTAAAAGTATTACTTGTTTAAATAGAAAAGTAGTACTTGTTTAAATAGAAAAGTATTACTTGTTTAGATAGAAAGTAATATTTTTTTAAATAGAAAAGTAGTACTTGTTTAAATGAAAAGTATTACTTGTTAAATTAAAAGTATTACTTGTTTAAATAGAAAAGTAGTACTTGTTAAATAGAAAGTAGTACGTGTTTAAATGAAAAGTAATACTTGTTTAAATGAAAGGTATTATATATTTAAATGAAAGGTATTACTTGTTTAAATGAGAAGTAGTACTTACTAAAATGAAAAGTAATGCTTGTTTAAATGAAAAGTAGTACTTGTTTAAATAGAAAGTATCACTTGTTTAAATGAGAAGTAGTAGTTGTTTAAATAGAAAAGTAGTACTTGTTTAAATGAAAAGTAGTACTTGTTTAAATAGAAAAGTATTACTTGTTTAAATAGAAAAGTAGTACTTGTTTAAATAGAAAAGTAGTACTTGGTTAAATGAAAAACATTATTTGTTTAAATTAAAAGTATTACTTGTTTAAATAGAAAATATTGCTTGTTTAAATAAAAAGTAGCACTTGTTTAAATAGAAAGTATTACTTGTTTAAATAGAAAGTAGTACTTTTTTAAATAGATAGTAGTATTTGTTTAAAAAAATAAATTTTTAGGACATATACAATTTTAAAAGAATATAATCATTTATTTATAATTTATAATATAAAAAATATATATAATTAGTATTTTAAAGATTATTAAATAGTTAAATTAAATAAATAAAATAAAATAATTAAACAAAAAGTTTAAAAAAAATGAATTAAAAATAAATAAATAAATATATTTTAATATAATTTAATTTCATTTAAATTTATAAATAAATAAAAAATAAAAATTATTATATTAAAATGTGGTTAAATCATTAAATTAAATAATTGAAATAAATGATTTTAAAAAAAAATTAAAAAAATGATTTTTAGGACATATAGAATTAATTTCATTAAGAACGCAAAAAAGTTGAAGTGTCTGGAATGTTTGATCTCCGCCATGCCCATAAGTCCTGTGTTCGGTCCCTTTGGGAGCGAAAAATTTGTCTCATTTATTTAATTGGGAGGTTTTGGCATTATATAATATCTTGGTGGTTGGGTTTAATTCGGGTTCGAACCACCGTGAGCCATTTTTTTTTTCGTAAATTCACGCTTTAGCGACGGCTTGGTGTCTTATATATGATATGCTTGGTGGTTGAGTTCGACATGGACGCCCCATTTTTTTTTTCGAACCAATCATGGCTTTTTTCCAGAATTCACGCTTTAGTGAAGGATTTAATAAAAAAAAAAAATTAATTATTAAAAAAAAAAATAGTCGCTAATCAGCGACGGTCACAAAAAATCGTTGCTACGGTTAGCGACCCTCAATTCAACGTTGGATTTTTTTTCCGTTGCTAAAACCGTCGTTAAACCCCGTCTTTTTTGTAGTGATGTGTGGAAAAAGAAGTCTAGTGTTTATTACAATTATTACAACCTAGTAATATTTGTTACTTTTATATCTATACTATATTAAAAAAAGGCTTGCTTTAAATAAATAAAAAAATAAGCTTTAATTATTTTTGGACAAATATGCCCTTCTAATAATTTGAATTGTACAATTAAGTCCGATTAACCCCTCTTGGGAAATCATTTTTGGACAAATATGCCCTTCTAATAATTTGAATTGTACAATTAAGTCCGATTAACCCCTCTAAAAATAAAACGAACGTATGATAAAAGAAATATTAAAATATTCTCCCATAAAGTCCGTCCAAAGAATACAGATCGGTGAGAACTGAGAAGAGCATAACAGGGCAGGATGGCGAGAGGCCTGAGGCAGCGGAGGGTGCGGGCGACGGTGAGAGCGCCTGAGGCAAAAAGAGTGCCTGAGTTTTATTACAATTATTACAACCTAGTGATATTTGTTACAATCATTTTTCGCTTAATTTGTTACAATCATTTTTTTCGCTTAATTTTATATACTATTACTCAAATAACGTATGGGTTTTTTCAGCGCACGGATAGTTGGTGATCCTTGATTGACTGATCAAGAGATTTAATTGTCAAGAATTCGTTGCGTGATCGAAATTGGCGATTTCGGGACCCCTTGATCAATTTGCTAGGCCTTGTAAGTGATATTGTTTTCAATTTCTATGTAACTTTTCATCTGCATTTACGATTTATCATTTGTGATTTTTAATTTTTGAAGTTTAGCCATGGATAGTATGTTATTATGATATTTATTTAGTTGTTTGTGTTTCTGATTGCAAATTTCCAGCTGGGTTAAGATGTATTGGTTTGATTTTTAACTGTTCTGAACATATAGACTTGGATTTGTAGAGGGCATTGTTGCAATTGAGAAGATGAAATGTTTCTGGGTGGATAGTCTAAGACCATTATGTATGACTGTATCCATTGTGGTGAATTGTTGATGACCTAGAGTTATATGATGTGCGAGCATAGTTGTTACGGGCGCACTTAAGTCGCGCCTAAGGCGCCAGGCGCACCAGGCGCTGGCTGCCGCGCCTAGACACGGCTTAGGCTGGTGCACCATAAAAAAAAAAAAAAAAAAATTGGGTTTTAAGGGTAGGAAACTAGGGTTTCAAGTTGAAACTTAAAACCAGCGGCCGCTTTTTCATAGTTTCTTTCTCCTCTCTTTGAATCTCTTCTCTTCCCTTCTCTTAGACTTAGTGATGAAGAAATTGAATTTGACCATTTAGAACCTCCAGAAGAGGAGGAAAAACAGTTTAACGAGGAAGACCCACAATTTGATGATGATGAGAAGAAGAGGAGGGTGATTTTGATGATGAATTTGACAATGAAGATGATTAGTTTGCTATTTGTTTGCCTTTGATTTGGTCCATTTGGATACTTATTGGTTATTACTTCGTGCTTTTGGAGTTTACAATGTGTTATTGAAGATTATGCCCTTAATTTGTGTCATTTATGTGTTTTTGAACTTTAAACTAATGTTTATTTACATGTTAATATGTGTATTTCAAGGTTATATGTTGTTTTTTCCAATTTTTCGGCCCAGGGACACAAGGCAAGCGCCTAAGGCACCAGGCGCAGCTTTGCGCCTTGCGCCCGTAACAACTATGTGTGCGAGTAATGGCTGTTGAGATTTCCAGTGTCAAATTTGTTGCAATGGTTTCTTTAAATGATGAATATTAAACCAGTAATTTTAAAAATAATGGTTATTGATGTTTCCAGTGTCAAAATTGTGGGCATGGTTTCCTTAGAAGCGCAATAATTAAATCAAGGAGGCTAAACACTATTCTATTTACTTTCGTTGAGCAAGCTTTGAGGGTTCATCTGACAATGATGAGAGAAGAGAAAGAAAGTTTGATTTTGAAAATTCTGAGGATGAAAGGACTAGAATTGGTTCTTTGAAAAAAAAAGCACTCAATGAATCTACCAAGTTCAAGCATTCTCTCAAGAAGAAGAGCAGTAGGAGAAAGAGTGATGGTACATTTAGTTCTGTATCAGTTGAAGATATTCGGGATGCTGAGGAACTACAAGTTGTTGAGTAATTTAGACAATCATTGATATTGGATGAGTTGCTACTGTTGAATAAAAGATTGATCGATTTTTTCAATGAGAGACAATCACCAAGAATAATTTTAGATTTTGTAATGACCAAGAGTGCAAAAATAGATGTATGGGAACTAATATAATATATGTAGATTTTAGAAAGGGTTCTTAATGTTAATCTACATTGAGCTTTGCATCAGATGATGAATATTACTTCTTCGCATCTGTCGTGCTAGGATAGTGGGTTATGTTTCGTTTATGTGAGATATCTAATACGTTTATGGAATTCCTTTTATATTAATTGTATTGATGTGTCAATTTTATGTTTCCATTAAAGACATCAAATTCCTTTTTTTTTTTTTTTTTTTTTAAAGAGACATCAAATGCTTGCCCAGGTTTTAGGTTACTGTGGAAGACTGTGAAGAATTTTGTAGACTCCAGGATTACCACAAAAATTCATGTAGTTCTCACTTTTTAGCACTTGTAATTTTGTTATAATCGGCCGAGAAAATACTTTGTAACTTTGTTGATTTATTTGGGAATATGAAATAGGTTCTTGGAAATAAATACCAGAATAAGCTGCTTGAAATCATTAATGCAAGGTAAGAGGGTTTTTGATTGTAACTGATACTGAAGTACCTTTTTTTTTCCTGTTCTTTTTTTTTTTTTACTTGTAATTTCACATATTTGGTCCTTTGCAGCCAATTGCCAGATTTCTTGGGAGGAACATGTACCTGTGCTGATCGTCGGGGTTGCCTTCACTCTGATAAAGGCCCATGGAAGAATCCAGAGATACTAAAGGTCCAAACATGCCCTTAATAGTTCACATTATGTTCGTAATAACATATGAGAGTTTTGTCAATTCAGGGCCTGAAAAATAGTAAAATTATCAAATATGGGACTTAAACATTTTTCTTATTGATTTAGGACCAAAAAGATTAAAAATCTATCAGTCTAGGACATGGAAGATTGAAACTATCAAATTAGGACTTGCACACTTTAAGACCACGTTTCGACATCTTATAGTTTCTTGTAACATAACAATGATTTTATAAATTCCAATTCTAAATAACTAACGATATATTAATTTTGCGTGAGTAGAAACGGAAGTAGGAAGGAAAGGATATTGTGTAGATTAATAAATACTGATATAAACAATTACATGCCAAACATGTTTAATAATTTTGAGTCCTAAATCGATAGTTTCCATCTTTCAGGCCCCGTATTAATAGTTTCCTTTCAGTTCCTGAATGGATATGAAAAATCTTTGAAGAACTATATTGATGGCTTTACTAACTTCAGTATAAAAGGCCACTTTCTATCGTTCTGATTTTAAAATAGTTGTTGCATTAATCTATTGGTGCAGTTAGTGCTTTGTGGTGAAGCACGACGGGCCAGCAGGTTGTTAAAATCATCAACAGTGACAAGAAGGTCGTATATGCTAAGCCCCCTTACACCATGGTCTGGATGCTTCGTGTTTTTCACGTTGGATCTAAGATTTATATGACATTGTAGTGAATATGAAGTACCCACCTCTTAAAGATTCTCTGCGACTGAAACATATCTAGAGCTAATATTGTTGCAAGTGCATCATATGAAAGTAGAATTTGAGTAATAATAACCTTTAATAGAATCTTCAAAGCATTATTTTTGTTTGGAATAACTTACTTTTTGGTTGTAAATTTGAAGACAGTTGACGTTAAAACCGCCCAATTGTACATGTCCCTCACTAGATGACGTTATATTTTCAAGATTGTTGGATAATATAACAGCACAGTTCAGTATTATGAACTGCTGTAGACGTCTTAAATTTAATTGCCATGTTGAAAGTTATAATTTGAGATCTCTATATGGTATTTCAATTCTGTAATTTCATGGGCATTATATGGTCGCAACTTCAGCTTATCATTGTCCTTTAAAAGATTCGATTTTCTCTTTACACTATTGATTTAGTTGTTCAGTAAATACTACATAAAAAATTCATTTGTTAAATATGTCAATTTAAGTTTTAGAAATTGGTTGTTACTTAGGGTGTGTCTGTAATATCTGTTGAAAAGTTTCCTTTATTGTTCACAAATACAGTAGAGTGAACCTTTACATGGATATGTTGTGAGAAACTCAATTTCATATTTGATGTAGTTGAGAGTGGGAAGGGGTATTATCATGCATTTCATGTTTTTTTTTTTTTTTTTTGACGAGGCATCTTCAACCTTACTGAGGTAAATGGAGGAGTGGAGGACAACATTTACAATGACAAGAGTATATGGGGAAATAATTCACACCGTTTTTATTGCAGGTTGTTAAATTGGTTGAATGTGACATCTACAATTACAGCCCCGAGGCTGAAGCAGATCCGTTCCTCGAGAAAGGATCCATTTAAGCTCTGAATACAAGTATACTAACAGTTTGTCTGGCTTTACTAAATTTTTAATTTCTGTCGTTTATTCATATATTTTACCTTGCAGATAAGGTTATATTATTTTTCGTCTACAATAGAAAGCTTGAAGTGTACTGTAAGCTTTCACTTTAGCTGTTTAAAGTTTTTTTTTTTTTTTTTTTTAATCCATCAACCAATTTTTACCACCAGATTGGAATATTTCATCTGATGCCAAGAGTAGTTTCACCTTTATCACCCACCTTTTGTTGCAGCAACTTGGTGTGTGAAGTTTAAGGTGTTCAGGTTGTAAGAACATGATGAGATGGATATAGATAACTTATTTGGGGGATAAGGATGTTATTTTTGGGTGATAATTGTGTATATTCAGGATAAGGATTGCTTTAAATACCTTAAGATGGTTATTTTCGAAGTTTTATGAAGACCGGATGAGGATATATATAGTCCTCATGAATGAGAGAGACAAAGCCCAATTAAAAAATTTACACATTTATTTGCTTTAAAACATGATTTGGGTAGGATTATAAACTCACAGATAATATAAAATACATGTGAAGAGACCACGTCTCGTATAAGTAATAAGTTTTTGTTTCAATATGAACATTACTTCAACCTTTACTAGCATTCAGGTTGTCAAGGATTTTGATGAGATAATATTTGTACAGTTTTCGTATGTCAAATATGGAATTTTTTCGCTCTTGGCTCTAAAGAAATTATCAATGTTGTCACCAATCGTCATAGTGACTAATTGTTAAGATTAGTCGTGAATCATATCCACATATGTTAGTTAAGATGAGAAAGGGCTCATGAGGTTTATGGTTGATTATTAAAAATAAAAGGCAAATGTAGGAATAGAGAAGAGGTTTATATATGTAATTGCATTTGTTTGCTAATATTAATAAATACAATAATTTGGATTGAACTTAGATTTATTTGGCACTACATAAATGGTTAATGTGAGGGTATAGAGATTACTAAAGATACTTTGATTCAGTGTAAGTGTGTTTTGTGTAACTTTGCCTTGATGTAGAGCCAATAAGTGGCTAAACATTAGTTGAGTTTGCAAATGGCAGTACTGGAAGTGTGGCGTGTCTTTCTATCGTTGTTTTGGCTTGTCTTTCTATATTTTGAGGCGTGTTTCATATATTTTGAGTTTACTGTTGTGGCGTGTCTTTCTATAGCTGCGAAAGTGCAGGAGACTCAAATGCTGTTGTTGTTAAGTTTACAGTTGCGATTTTCGGATGTGCGTTCTAGGTATCTGTTAAGATGCCTTGTGAAGTTGGTGTGATAAAATTTGAGGATTTTCTATCTTTTTATGTATTTTTAGGTAGAAGAATCAAAGCTTGTGTTTGAAGCGAAAACTATTCAGAGAGTGGAGCTTTTGGTGCTTTCTACACTCCAATGGACAATGAATCCTATTATTCCAATCTCCTTCTTTGACCACATTACAAGGAGATTTAAGCTGATAAACAACCTTCATTTGGAGTTTTTGAGGAGGTGTGAGAGCATTGTTCTTTCTCTGATCTCCAGTATGTAGATCTGTTTGTTCTAATCAACGTTAATGTAATGTGAATTTGTTGTTGATTAGATCCTAAATGCCTTCAATTTTGTGTATACATTCAGATTGTAAGCTTAATGATTATCTTCCTTCAGTTATTGCTACTGCAACGATGAAATATGTTATTGAAGAGATTTAGCCTTTTGATGCACTGGAATTTCATGATCAACTTATGAGAGACCTTAGAACTAGCAAGGTTAGCTTAATCAACTTATGAGTGCATCAGATGCATCCTCTGTGTTGCTTCCTGTCTTTGTGTTGCCGCTTCTAACCGTGGGATTAGTTTATAAGTTCTGCGTTTTTATATTTTTTGATGACTTTTGATTTGATTGGTTGATCTTTATCTGTTTAGTTTTGAAATGGATTTAAGTTAACTTCTAATATGTTTCACTACTTTGGGATGGAGGGTCTAATGAACTAAGGAAAGAATTACATTATAACATGGAGTTTCCTATTATAATAATTTTGTAAATATGTGATGCCCTGTTACACACTGGAGTGAGTGATTTCTGGTTAAGTTACTTTGTCGGGGTGAATTGTTTAATTTGATTTATAATGGAAGGAGATTACAAAGTCACTCTTCAATGTTCAATCCACTCTTTTCAGTGCAATCAACAAAGGTACGAATTTCATTTCTTTACAAATTCCTTGCCTGTTTAACATTTCAAAGAAAAAATGGGATCGACACGCACCACGCCACTGCAACATGTAAAATAATTATGTCCATTGATGATACAAATTAATTCTTTTTTTTAATTGAAAATCAGCATAAAAGATGCTTTCATTGTAAATTTTAAAACTTTATTTATCGTTCAACATGCATCACCATACTTCGATAAACCAGAAAACAGTTACACGTGCCACATGCAATGCACGTGATATACCCCTAGTTTCTAAAATGTGTACATATTCAATTTGATTTACATTTATTACAATTATTTGAGTACAGTAACAAATTCAAGAATTGCTAAGTTAAAAGAAGTCTAGTGTTTGGGACAATTTTCAATTTAATATAGGTTAATAAAATCAAATCAATAAAATAATTTGATTTTAAATCTTATTTAATTGAAGGTTATAATATGACAATTAATAGTTAATGTTGAGGCTTTTCCACGTCTGAAAATCAAACTGATTAAATCCTAAGATTAAGATAAAAAAAACTTTGTTACTGAATTTAAGTCATTTGTGAAAAATCCATTTTGGGGTTAAAAATGAGAATTAAAATCATAACGTGTGTTCGGAGTTAATTTTGATTCTCCCAACATATGGAATTCACCATACTTCAATTAGTATTTGATATGTATAAGTATGATTCCTTACACTTTCCATTTTAATACCATTTGTATTCTTTAATATTTTATCAACCACCCGTTACATTTTAATGGAAGACAATAAAATAATTACTTCAAATTGTGCATTTAAAATGCAAACAAAATTTCAAAATTAGTGTAAAACCCGCTTAATACTCGGGGTTACTTAAAAAAAATTACTTCCTCCATTCCTAGCTCGATTGAACACGTACTAATTTTATGAAAAAAATTTATTTATTACTATTAAAAGGGATAAAATTATTTTTTTGTGGGGTTAATTAGTAAAAGTAGTGGGACTTGTGTAATTTAAATGAGATAAAATTAACTGACTTTAATACAAAAATTAATGACATTGATTATAATATTGAGGTGTTTGAGGGGTATAAATAAAAAAATATATTTTATTACCATTTACAGATATATTTAATTCAAGAAGAATCTTTGGCAATGTTTAATTGAATTAGGAAGTGAGTGAGTATATCATTATTTTATATAATACCTTATAAAATAAGATTGGGAGAATTAAAAATAAATGGAAGGAATATGTATAATTGAAATGATTATAAATAAGACAAAGTCTAGTACGAAAATTTTCATACATGAAATTTTTTTAATTTACAATCAAATTCTATAATTGGTGAAGGTAAGATAAAATTGAGTGGTTCATGGTTCACTCGTTCCAAGTGGTTCGTGGTTCACCCGGCTCGAATAAGTCATAATTTAGAGTTCATTATTTAGTGTTTAGGGTATAAATGATTGATTTATGACAATTTTATAGATTTTCATACATGAAAATTTTCACACTAGACCTACTCTATAAATAATTTTTAAATATTTATCATTTTTTAAGAGAAAAAAAATGCACATTAGAGGTCAAACCCTATAGCTTATGAATATTACAATAATACTAATTAAGAAAGTGAATCAGCCCTTTTAGGTTCTCAAATGTTGTGTTCGTTTTCTTTACAACAACATTTGCAACTTTGCACAACAGAAAAATACAATTATACATTTACATGGTAAGGTGTGAAGAATTGAATTCAGACCTGATAGATCCAATCCAACATTAAGATTGTTTTTGGATTGAAACTGAAACAAAAATTCAAAATATTATTTTGGTAAAACAACATTTATTATTGATTTTTTAGTAACTTTAAAAAAAAAAAAAAAAACGAAACAACTTTAATGAGATTTTTTCCATTATCCCTTTACAATTTTATTTTTTTTATAAACAATTAACACAATATTGAGGGAAATATTTTAGGTTGGGAAATTGGTAGAATAATGAGTTATCATGTTTGACTAAGAAAGTTTTAAAAAATAAGTCAAAGGCATGAGATGATAATCTACCATGAAATAGTTTGGGATAAAGAAGTTTACGGTCAATAATCACCATGATGGCTTTTTTTTCATATATATATTATTTTCTCATATATATAAAAGTTCAAAATGTTAGGGATAAATATAATAAGATCGATATTGTCAAATTACCAAACAAATCTCACAATTACAATAATTTAATTACACCTGTGATTTGTTTAATCAATATTTAATTAGTTTTATATGTTATTTTAGGAATATTTAACATTTATTATTAATTGTCTTAGTGGTTTTCTTTTTATAATAAGAACACAACAAAACAGAAGAAAAAATTTCAACTGACACTACAATTTTATTTTTTTGACAAATAGCTAAGACAACACTGAGGGAAGAGTTTTCAATTAAATTGATGGGATAATCAATTATCATGTTTGCCAAACGCCGAACTTTTGAGTTGAGAGACCGAGAGAATTAAAACTGCAGCAAGAAATTAGAGAGGTTAATAGAGATAAAAATATGGGGCAGTTATATAGATAAAAGGGGAAAATGCTTCAAGGTACAAAGTCAATAGGAAGAAAGTTTTAAGGTACAAAAAAAATTGAAAAGTGATTCTTAGGTACAAAAAATGGTTAAAAAGTTTAAATTGTCTTTCTGTCTCGTTTTGTGCACTTCTGACATATTTTTTGTACTTCTGATACTTTTTTATTTTTTTGCATTTTAAAAATTTTAAAGTCCAGATTTTTTTTATTTGTTGACTTAATTTTAATAACTTACAAGACCAAAACAAAATGTCAAAACAATCAGGACCAACAAAGCAAAGTTACATGACTACAAAAAACTTAATCCCTTATTTAAACAATAATTCCTAAATCTTTCAAATCTCCGATTCCTGCTTCTAATCCACAAATCCAATCAGTAATGGTTGATTCTCCACCAGAAACTTCGACGACGCCGTGTGCCGTGTGCCGACGTAATCAGCTTAGCCCCCACCAACCACGTCCTCTACTCCAACCGCTCCGCCTCCTTCGCCTCTCTCAACAATTTCTCCGACGCCCTCCCCGATGCGAATACTGTTGAGCTCAAGCTCGATTGGGGAAAGGGATACTCGCGGCTAAGCGCGACGCATCTGGACCTGTTAGTGTTAGTGTCCTAAAGACAATCCATTGTAAGGACATAATACTCAGATAATATTCAGTGTTGGTTTAATATTATTATTTATTTAATATTAAATATATAGCATTGCACTCATTAGAATATTATGTTTGATTGTTTGCATTTGTTCTTATCTGTGTTCCCTTGAGTCATTGCTGTCATTGAGTGTGTGAGAACTCAGATGGCTTAAGCGTGATTCTCAAATAGCCCCAATCGAGGATAATCAAGAATGGGATATTGATGATGCAATGAAGATTGATGTGCGATCTGCATCATACTCTTGGAGAATGTAGTAAGATCTCACTTACTACGCGATACTAGGTATGTAATGATGGATGCACAAATACCTTAGAGGGTATTGGTATACCCATCCGAGAAACCATTTGATGTAGTTACACTATGTGTCTACGGGTGTCTCGGTTAGTGGGAGCGATGCGATACTCATTTGACTTGATGTCAATACGCACGACATGTGTGGAGTGATGAACTTTGACAATGACCGACGCTTGCACCCTTCCATGGGTATATATGGCTTGGATTAAGTTCATCACGAAGTGCATGTGCGTGGTAGTTGAGCCAAGAAAATGATTCATTCCTCAAAGTGGATTTAGAGAGAATACTCACATTCTCATCATAATTGGATCAAAGTCATTGGTCAATACACGTCAACAGCTTGGACTTTGTGACCAAGTGTGACATAAGTGATCAATTAGTGATTGGAGATAAATTGATTAAGTTAATTATAGACAATTCATCATGTTCAAGACTAATCGAGTATTCGTGAATGAAAGGAGGAAATCGTAATAGCTCATGTTACAGTTACAGGTAGTTGCACGTTTCTCGCAACGTACCTCATATATTGAGAATGTCTGATTTATTGTCTAGGGTTCAATTAAGACTGTTAGTTTGACTAATAGCTCGATATATGAGGGCCTATGGTCACACAACAAGTAGTTCCCTTTTACGGATTATAGTTGGTCGATTAAATGTTAAATTGGATTTAATATTTAATTTATGGAAAATTAATTAATAATGGATTAATTTAAAATTAATTATTATTAATGTTTAATTAAATTGGATTTAATTAAATAGTAATTCCCAACAATAATATATGGAATATTATTGTAGGATTTAATATATATGAAAATAAATCGTAGAGATTTGACATATATGGGAATTAAATCCGTAGAGATTTTATATGTGGGAAATAAATCTAAGAGATTTATTTAAATAAAGAATAGGGATTTTATTTCCCAATCAGGTTAGCTTAAGATTTAAAAGCTGAGTCTCTCCTATATATATGAGCTCTTGAGAATCCATAATACGGTTGTTCAAATTCTCTCCCTAAAATCTAGAGTTAGAATTTTCCTAGCAAATTCATCTCGGGATTCAAAGCTGGCAAATCTGTGCAAGTCTGTGAACGGGGATTACGTGGATACCATAGTTGAGAAATCTTCTCTTGAATTACTGTAAGATTTCTTGTTATGATTATTGTAATCGTTTATGCAATCATATGTTCATTGTTGGTGAACTGTTTAATTCCGCTGCGCATGTATTACCTGTTTACGTACCTCTAAATTCCAATAGGGCCTCCACACCGATGTAGTTTATGCTTGAAATTGACCCCAATAATGAGGCCCTCAAGTCGGACCTCGCTGATGCGGAGGCGGGTTTGGCCCGGAGCTCCAGGTCTCGACCCGGACCCGGAGCGTCGTCGTTCACGAAGGAACAGACTATTGATCCGTCGATTATCACCACTCCCATTGTCTGATTTTGTGGTTTTTGGGGGATTTGAAAGTTAGGGTTGAGATTTAAATGAATTTGGGGATTTTGATTTCAGAGCTTGAAATAGGCGGCGGCGGCCCAAGAGAAGGTGGAGGAGGAGACGGTGGCGGCGAGGGAGAGGGGGAGAAGAAGCCGCCGGTTTTGGGGGAGAAGATGTACTATCTTTTTAAAAAAAATTGTATTATCTTAAATTTTTGGTTTATAATTTAATTTTAGGTTTATTTTTATTATTTTAATTGAGTTGGATTTTTTTTTTTAATTTTCAATTTTCTTTAATTGTATTTATTACACATTTGGCATGCCACATATGCAAAACGATCCGACTCAACAGTTTTCCTGCAAAAATTAGGGGCGCGTGGCCGAAACGTGCCCCAAAACGACATCATTTTGAGCGTGTTGGTCGACCTCCGGCAATTTGAGGCTAAATTGAAACAAATTGAATATATATGAGACTAAATTGACAAAATTGATAGTTACATGATCATTTCAATAAAAGTGAAAAGTTATGGGACGATTTTGATTTAAATCCCAATAAACTATTTATAGGACGATTTTAATACTTTTCTTATTCACAGCACACAGTCTCGTTTAATAATTTGAAGGACGCCAAATAGCAATTTATCTAAACTATATATTTCGCTTGCTAATTTGGACAAACCTAACGGCTATTTATAATTATTCATTATTTATTTATTAATTATTATTACTCAGTTATGTGTCAGCAAGTTAAAATTTATAATTCCCAAGTCTTGGTCAATATTTACCCGGCAGCTATATTATAGATAAGGATATTTATATTGCCAACTTGGCGGGAAAATTTACTAACGCCTTCAAATATTGTAGCAACTATACATTTTCTTCCATGTTTTAAATTGTCAAGTTCCACAAATTTTATTTAAATCTAATCACACCATTCCATTGTTTAAGGTCCATGTTAGGCATGCACCAGCAGCCTTTTCTTGATCACATCTCCTAGACATTTTAAAAAAAATTTAGCTACATAACTACTATATATTCTTTGTTACATCTCCAGAAAAATAAAAAGGAACTAGAAAAAATTAAATCGAAGCCGAAAAATGTGGAACGAGAAGGATGACGTGGAGGCCCTTTGTATCCATCAATGGAAGAAAGGCCAGAACTGAGATGGGCTTTTATTAGAAAAGTGTACTCAATTCTCACTCTCCAAATTCTTGCAACCATTGGGTTTGCAGCCATTGTTGCATGTGTTCATCCTGTTGCTAATTTCTTCAGCACCACTTGGGTTGGCTGGGCAGTCTATATATTGATTTTAATTATCCCCTTTTTCGGTAACATTTTATTTTTTTTAATTTTAGAAATTAATTTGCTGTTGACTTTTGAAGTATCGAGATTGTTTTTCGTGTTGCAGTCATATGCATGATCTACATTTATCAGGACAAGCATCCCCTGAATTTCGTCCTGCTCGGGATTTTCACCTTGTGTTTCGGCTTAGCCATAGGACTGGTTTCTGCATTTGTTGACGGTGAGTTAATAGAAATGGAAGGATAGTAATAGTATCACTTGTTTCATTAAAATATTAGTTTTATAGTATAAATTTTTTATTAAAAAATTTAATTGTTTAACTATAATGTGATAATTGTTTACCGGTTGCACGATAAAACTATTTTACATAAATTGTCTTGTGTGTGTTTAAACAGATAGTATTACTTGTTTCATTTTGAAATAATTATGTTTCATCTAAAAGTCCGAACATGTAGAGAGGTGTGTAATTAATCCGTTTATTTAATTTCCCTAACATTCCTCCTCACTTGTGGGCTGAATTCTGTTACTCCATCATTGAGAGGAGACTCATCGAGTGAACAATTTAATATGGATGGAGTTGCTTTCAGCGGGAATCGAACCCAGGACGTATGGGAAGAGGCTCATCGAGTGGACAATTTAATATGGACGGAGTTACTTTCAGCGGGAATCGAACGCAGGACGTATGGGAGGAGGCCCATCGAGTGGACAATTTAATATGGGTGGAGTTGCTTTCAGCGGGAATCGAACACAGGATGTTCACTCGTGGGCTGAATTCTGTTACTCCATCATTGAGAGGAGACTCATCGAGTGGACAATTTAATATGGATGGAGTTGCTTTCAGCGGGAATCGAACCCAGGACGTATGGGAAGAGGCTCATCGAGTGGACAATTTAATATGGGTGGAGTTACTTTCGATGGAGGAGGCCCATCGAGTGGACAATTTAATATGGGTGGAGTTGCTTTCAGCGGGAATCGAACACAGGATGTGGGCGTGAGCCTGAAAACTCTGATACCATGAAAGAATTCTGTCTCATCTAAAAGTCTGAACTTGTAAAGAGATGTATAATTAATTCGTTTATTTAATTTCCCTAACACTTTTAATATAAAATGACAATTGTGAACCAGATGCACGATAAAATGATTTTACATAAGACCAACTCTATTATCTAATTCACGATTTGGAACTTGAATGAGATGACAGGGAAAATAATCATAGAGGCAGGGGTGGCAACAGCAGTGGTGGTTATAAGTAGCATTGTACACATTCTGGGCAGCTAAAAGAGGCCATGATTTCAGTTTCCTAGCCCCTTCTTGTTATTATGTTGATGTTTGCAATTTTCTAGTGTAGATATTTGTTTTCCTCTTGAGAGAGTTTGTTATCTTTCATTTCTTATTCAACTACTTTCAATAAACATCACGTGTATTAGCTCTATGTTTTAAGCTCTAAACATAGACAAAATACCACAACCTTACCTTTAAATCAAACACCACCCGGGAAATGAAATTACAATCTAAAGGCAGTTATGTTACACCAGTAGTGAATAGGAGTATTATTTAGCTAAAACATGCATGAGATAATTTAAGCTTATTTATAATGCTTTTTCTTCCTTTCAGCTACGATAGAAAGAAGCCTCGAAACGCCCTGCGTCCACATTTCGTACTCTCTTGCATTCTTACACTCGAACTCCACAACTCCACGCACTTGCGTCTTTAGCCCGAAATATCGCCTCTGTTCCCCATCTTCAAACAAATGTCTCCCTGGCCATGATGGCAAGTCCTTACAGACATCCACAACTACATCTGCATCATAAAAAATCCCAATTAGTACATATAAAATATTAACATATCATAGAGGCTAGGGCCTAAATTTTACTTTTCTTCTTCTTGGTGATTGTTTTTCCCACATGTTTGCTCTTCATCTTCAGCATCACCTGCAGAAATAATTCTAACCATGGGACTCTTGTAACCAAATTTCTTATCATTAAATTAATGGCAAGAATTACTTACGTTCCCACTTCGATGAATATAAACAGAAACGATTTTCCAGTGAAGATCACCTGCACATAAGTTGTTACATTAAAATTAACATGAATATTATGTAAAAATTAAAATCAATCAGTTGTATCATGATTGAATTATTAGTACCTTTACGAGTTCGTTTGAGGAGTTCAGTGCCTCGAGCAAGCATCTCCTGATTACAAGCAGCAAGAAAATTGTCTTGGGGAACAAGTTCTTCACAGTAGCTCCCTGAAATATTCCCACTCGAGTTGTTTCCATTCCCGCCTAAACTCAGCCCTCTCTCTACCGGCACAGCTGCCGCAACGTTCCATACTTCTTTCAACGCCCTCGCCTTCAATGTTGCCACTCCGCGCAGAGCTTCAATCATCCAAAATTATTTTTAAAATATAAAAAATACACTTGTTTTGCAACTAATACTTTATAGTAAAACAACTAGTACCTTTTAATGAAACAAGTAATACTATCAAACTAATACCTTTTAATGAAATAACTGACACTATCAAACTAATACATTTAACAAAACAGCTAATACTATCAAACTAATACCTTTTAATCAAACAACTAATACTGTTAATGAAACAAAGAGCTCGATCCTTTTTCTAATGTTGTAATTTACCTGTAGCAGCGGCAGCAGTTAGGGTGGATATATCGCCGTGGGAACGGCAATTGACGGCGGAGCTAATGGCGGACATGAGGTGGTCCCTATCAGCTCCCATGATCTCCGCCGCTTCGACGCACTGTGCCGCCACAAGAGTGGCGGCTGAGGCGACCGCCATGTCGGTTTTGGCCATTTGTTCGTCTTTCCCCTTGGCAGATGCTGCCGCCGTTGCAGCCGCTATTGCAGCAATGGCGGCCGCCACTCCGGCGACTGAAACGGCCGCGTGCAGCTGCGCGTTGTGAGTTCGGGTTTCCTCTTTCTTCTTCTCTCTCCGCTCCTTCAACCACCTCCCCACCGTCTTACCGCCCGGCGTGTTGGCCCCGCCGGCTCCACCACCGGTGAAGCCGGCGCGGGGAGTTCCGGTGAATAGGGGTTGTAGAGTGTTGTTTGCTCTTAGATACTGAAATGTGATATCATACAAACTTTACATCAATTAATGACTATAATTCGGATTCACACAAATTTTTATAATTTATAAAAATATTTTTATTTTTAATTTTATTAAATGTATGATTTTTAATGTCATCTTGTAAAGGTAAAATAGAAAAATCTTTATAAAGGTAGGTAATACAGAAAATTACTCAGATATAAAATTGGGAACAACTTAATTATTAAAAACATTTTTTACATAATAATATAGTTTTTACACATAACAGTGATCCCAAATTGGGATCAATTATATCACTGTTATATGTAAAAACTATCATTATTATGTACAAAAACTTTCACGGTTTAAAAATATAAAATATTTTCTAAACAGTGATAATTTTTGTGTATAACAGTGATAGTTTTTATACATAACAGTGAGAGTCTTTGTACACAACAGTGATACTAAATAAATCGAGTTCACGGTGATCTCGGGTTCACACAAGTTTTTGTCACTTATTAATATGTACAAAATGGATTGTATATGCAGTTAAAATTACTCACAAAAATAAAATATACATACGTATGTGCAATAATTTTGTATCTACTAATAAGTTACAATTATGAAATATATTTATCAGTAAATCTCTAAGATAATATAAAAAATCTTGTAAAGTTAAAATAGAAAAAAATGAGGAAATTTAGAATTTCAACCATCTTGAATCAAATTTATCTGGAAGGAGTATAATTTTTACACATAAATAGCTACTTAATTAAAAAAAAAAAATTTTGAGGTACAGTTTAAAGATGAAGAGTAGTTATATGGCTAAAAAACAAATAGTACAGGCGTGAAACATGTGAAAGTGAAAGGAAGGTGAAAAAGTTGTTGATTTGAACAAGGCATGCAGTGCTATGACTTATACCGATTATGGTTAATGGTGAAGTAAAATTTAGAGTGAGAATATCGATTTAAGATGAAAATGGCAAAAAATACTGAAATATTTGAACATGAAAGAGGAATGGTAAGTCTGGGGAAAATGTGCGCCCAGTTGTTTCAAACTACTTAAAATGGGAAATTTTACTGAAAAATCTGTGTCAATCCTCTACACCTTCAAGCAACTTATTATGCTATCAATATCACCACTTAAACACTCAACCAGCCTTTTTTATTTTAGAAATTAAAAATTAAAATGGAAGAAATCAAATTGCAGGGTTTCTAATTAATTGACGTGAGAAATGTGTCAAATATTCAGTTTCAACATTGAAAAATTTATTTTACCCATCACTTTCAATTATAAAAAAATTATTTTACCCATTCTTAATTTTAAGACATAATTACACTTCACAAGTAGTATAAAAAAATTGTAAGTGTTGAAAGTGGATCCTACTTTTCCTCAAAGTAGTTTGAGGAATCTTTAGGTTTATTTTTGTTCCAAAAATGATCCCAAATCCAGAGTATTTGTCTCAACTATTCGGTATACCATGAGATAAAATTAATTAACTCGATTAAGCAATGACGGATTCAGGATCAAATTGTAGGGCGGGCTGAAAGCTTAAAATAAATACAGAGGTAGTGAATAAATATAGGGCGGGCTGAAAACTTGTAATAAATACAGAGATCGCGAATTCTTAGGTTTAATTTTGGGCTTTAATTTAATTCAAATTTTAATTTACCAGTATTATACTTATACTTTACAAACTATGAACAAAGACTGAAGTAGGTTAGTGGCAAAGGGTTGCTAATATTTGTTGAAAGGTTGTAGGTTTGACTCTTGTTGAGCTATGCTGCGAAATCTTTTTTTTTCCCCCAAAAATCAGGGCGGGCTACAGCCGGGCCCTCAAGAAGATCCGCCATTGCGATTAAGGAATCATATTTTTTGGCAAAAATGTGCAATTTAGCGGTCAAAACTTGAGTTGTTTCTTTGACTACGTTCCACAAATAATCTTTATACTTATCCACTTTATTAAATTTTACTAGTACTAATATTTAGCTACAGTATCTTTAGTGGAAAAAAAGTCACAAAACTGTTCAAAGTTATGAATTTGCATGTGAAACCAAAGGCAAATAGGGGTGTGTACGTATTTGTGAGCGTTTTATTAAGTCAAAAAGGAGAGTTTTGGGACGGCTAAAGTGATTTTGTAAAGAAACAAAAGTTAATATCGAAAGTGACAAAAGCATATTTTGTTCATCACTTTTTTGCAAGAAACGTTGTGAAAGCTGAAACATAATGGCGGCCTTGTGTTCTAAATTAATTAATCCTCATGAACTTTATTTTAACTACACTACTCCATCATTGACTAATCATACGTACACCATTGGTACCTTTTATGAACAAACAAAAATTGTACTTGATATTCCTAAAAATAGTGCATTAACAACGTAATAAGAACATAAAAATAGAAGAGATTAGTCCTAATTATGACGATTAATTGCATTACATACCTTAACAACATCCTCGTATTCTTCAGATGGTGAGATTGGAGGACTCTCCGTTTCTTCAGTGAGGCAGCCATTCAGGGGCCCACTGCTGTGTGAAAGCCTTCCTGATGTTAGTGGTGATATTTCCTGCATTAAATTTCAAGAAGCATATAATTAATACATATATATGAGTGTGAAATTATTCCCTTTTATCGATATCCATATGTCTACATTTTACCAAGTGTGACAATTTATCAAGACCCACAGAAGGAAAATAGTAAATATCCATTTCTTGAATCTCATAACAAGAATTACACAAAAACAAGTTCAAGATTAATGAGATTAACATCTCCAAATTAATTATATTTCCTACATTAATTTACATCGAGCATTAATTAAATATAATACTTCCTCCCATCCAAAATGTTTGCCATGTTTAGAATGTATCCCACTACCCATTATTTTTCTCAGTCCTGTTTGTTTTATAGGAACAACATCCGTTAGATTGTCTAAAACCATTTATTGCATGTTACTAATAAGAAGTAAATATAAAGACAAAATTAGAATATGACATTTAATTTAGATTACTGCAAAATATTATGAAATGCCGATGCGAGTGTACACATTTATCGACTATCCATATATATGTCAGATTTCAGCAGACAACAAGTGTAACAGACCCACAAAACAAAATAGAAAAAATATCCCATTTCTTGAATCTCATAACAACAATTATACAAAATTAACTTTAACAATTTGTGATTAATTAAATCAAATCTCCAAATTAACAAAACTTACAGATTGAGACATTATGCGCTCGAGTATCAGCTGAGAAGTGGCTGACGAAGCAAAAGAGAAAGTGTTACCGGAAAGCTTCGCCGAATCTTCTTCCTCGGCGGCGTAATTCTCCGGTATAGGTGGCGCCGCCGCCGCCGCGGCAGCATGACTAGTTTTATGGAGTGGGTTCGCCGGAGTCAGCGCTTTAGACACTTGTACGGCGGAGGCACTCCACGACCTCGACAGAAATTCCATTGGGCCTCTTGGGCTTTCCGGCAAGTGAAGCTCTCCGTTCGGGCCCTTCTCGGCCCACAACAAGTCCATTTTTGTGCTGTTGTTATACATGCTAAATTGTGATGTGAGAGAAATTAAGATTTATTTTTTGCTTTTGGAGAATTTTTGCATGGGGTTTGTTAGCTTTATAGAGTAGGGGGAATTTAGAATGGGCTATAGTAGGGCCCGTTAATTGGCTGGGCCCACAGCCCGGCCCACTTCTTGGTCAAGAGGATTTTGGTGCTGGGCCTTTGTCAGTATATTTATGCTTTAAAGTACAATTGTGTTCCTTTACCAATTAAAAGTGTGGGTTCTGTGCGGTGATTATTCCTACTGTTTCTACAGTTCTCGCTTCATTGTGTTGTGCGTTGCTGAGAGTACAATAGTGTGATGCAACTGTAGCTTTAAAGGGTGAGGGAGGAGGGAAAAAGAGAAGGACATGCCAAAGTGGTTAATTTCTTTTTCTTTCTAGGGTTTTGTTTTTCAAGGAAAAAAGTGTTACGACAACAATTATTTGTGAAAACATCTTTCTTTTTTCTACCTAGGGATCCCAATCAGTATAATTTGTCACTTCAATGTCATTTCTTTCTTGTCATTATCTTTTTCACCTCAATGCATTATTTTCAGACTTGAATTGAGTATAAATACTTAATTAGTTTAATTAATAGTACTAGTAATTTCTTTCCCATATTACATGAGACATAAAGTCCCCGGTTCTTGTGGACTCAATTACTTACTGCAACGAATGAACAAAATCTGAACAGCTGAATAAAACTACACATATAATATTGGTTTGTAAATTGTAATAAAGGATTTAATCTTAGAAAGGATCATGTTCAATATAAAAATGTGGCTAGTATAATACATACGATTTTCAAAGAAAAGAGGTGTATTTAATCGCATTAATTAGGATTTCATATCTATAATTTTATATATATATATATATAATGTCAGCTAAACTCGCAGCTGCTCATTACCACTGCTCAAATTTATAATAAATATCTAAATATAAACAAAGTGAACAAACATATATATATATATAGTAAAAACTCTTTATAAGAATATTTTATATAGAAAAATAAACTCTATACAAAATCATGATTCCGAAACCGGATTAATTTTAACTAGGAATAAACTTCATATTGTAATAAGTCATATTTAAAACCCCCTTAGACTAGTTGATCCCCATTCATTCGACCAATCCACTAACACCAGAGGGCAGTCGATTCTACTGCAACAACGGCAGTCTGGCCTTGAGCATGTGAATTTCCTCCGATTAACAGTACATCCAACAAACCTGAATCATTAATGAACTCTTCAAACTTTGTGGATATCGAACTTGGTTGATAAAAACTCCTCCCTTTCCTTTCACTATTGTTCCTGACTTCATTTAAAGCCGCGCCAACAATCGATACTATTGTTTGAAATATTTATTAACAAAGAGTTCCACAATAGAATTTTATCATTGGATTCACCTGGACTGTATCTATTTACGATGAACACTAACTTTCCAGACGCACAATCCATTTTCCTTCAACCCCTTGACGCCTCAATAGCCCAAGTATTAGCCAATTCAAACTTCTCTCTATCCCAGGAACTTCAAAATACCCCCGAATTCTCAATTGAATTTCGCCAACTTCTTGTTTCTTAATCCTCCCTCCCAATACTCTGATGTTATAAGATAGAATCTTCATTTAACAACCGTGTTGGTTTTGGTACTCTGTATTCCAATTATTTTATCTTCTTAATAACCAATGCTTCATTCTCTTCATTGATTACTCTCAATTGTTTTCCCATATTGCAAATTTCACTCGGCATCATAGCTTTACTCTCTTGGTCTACCAAACTGACATTCGCATCGGGATTAAATACTGGGAGCGGCAAACTATAATCTAAAGCCTGGGCATTCTTTCTTAACCGAACATTGAAGCCCTTCTTCTTAGAACACCCACACAGTCCTGCCGTGAAGAGTGCCCATTCTTTTATTTTTTCTTCTAAATTTTCTTTTTTTTGAATCTTTTTTAACCTCCTCTTACGAGCTTTCTTGAATTTCTCAGTCTTGCTCGTAGAGACCCGATACATTTTTTGGGAAATTAAGTCCAAATTCACAACAAGACGAAAATAAAATAAATGAGAAATTAAAAGAATAAAAACAACAATCATCATCACAAGAATTTTAGTGGAAAACTCAAAAACTAGAGAAAAATCACGACCCACAAAATAAATATCACTATATGATAAATTTCTACAATCACATAGAATTCTTATCTCTCACTCAACACTCCTACACTATTGCAAGCCTTTGAAAAACTCACACATTCTTTCAAGACTATTACAATAGAATATGTGAAGGAAATTTAACTAGAATCAATCACAAGGCTAAAGTGTATTGATTGGTGCAACTGTAACAAAGATTAATGGGCTCCTTATATAATTTTTAGGGTGTAGATAATTGATTTAAGACAATTTTATAAATTTTCATATATGAAAATTTTCACACTAGATCTACTCCTTTGGATTTCATTGATTCATGTTTACCTTTTTTAAAAAAAAAAAAATTAAATCACAAGTCTTCACTAGAAATAATGGCATAAATATATAGTGCCACATGTGATCAATTGGGGATTTTTATTTATTCATCAATATTCGAGAGAATCGAGAGTACTAAAATTGTTGAATCATAAAGGTGTACAATCGTAATTAACATCAATCAATGCAACTAACTCCCAGTGATATTACATACGGTTAGGGGTGGCAATTCGTGTTAACGGGTCGTGTTTCGTGTCGGCACGATAGTGACACGACACGATAAGGCCAAACACGAACACGACACGATAAGAATTCGTGCTGACACGACACGAACACGAAAAATTTCGTGTCGACACGACACGATATGACACGATAAGAAAAATAAATAGATTTTAAAATATAATTTATATTAAAAATTTGATATTATACGATATGACACGACACGATAATATACGTTAACACAATATGACACGATAAAAAATAAAAATTTCTAATAAAATTATAAAATATTAAGTCATATATATAATAAAATATTTTTAATTCAAACTTATCGGGTTACACGAACACGACACGACACGAAAATTTCGTGTCCTTATCGTGTTTACACAATAACGACACAAACACGATAAGGCTAAACACTAACCCGCAATTTTCGTATCGTTTTCGTGTCTTGCTATCGTGTCGTGTCTCAAATTGCCACCCCTACATACAGTCATAACCTATTTTCTTCCTTCGAATCTAGCAATTACAAAACCATTCAACAATTACTAGCGCGTTTATTAATTAAGCATATAAATTTATCTATAGAACATATTACTCCTATAACATGATTTCAAAAGAGTAAAATTATATATTTAGGTGCACAATACACTTATAATTATAGAATATTTTAGAACCATGCAACTTATTATACTAAAAGATATAACTTATTTATATTAAATTGTACAACTATAAATATGAAAAAATAATTGTATCTTTCACTATAAAAAATATGTGATTTTAAAATGCATTATGAGTGCATGGTGCACTGCATACACATGAGATCCACACTTCAAGAGAGTCTCACCCCGTAAAGCAAAGAAGATTTTTTTTAATATCAGGGTAAAGCAAAGAGGTTAATATATAGCTTAATACACCACCTTCAACTTATCAAAAACTTAATATTAAATACTAGTATTTAATATGTTAATGTACATAAAAAGAAACAATGAGAACTGATTTTTCTCTGCTACATATAATATTTGGAACAGTCAACCGTTAGAATGTTTGCCAATCAAATTGTAATCTTGTAATCTTTTAATATGTACTAGGTCAGGATTTTGAGTACTCCTTGTACTCAATTAATACATATTTTATCTTTATCTTCAAAAAGGAAAAAAACAATGAGAACTAATTATAGAAGAGGCTATATTAGAATTTGAGGCGAACCTAGAATTAATCTAATTAAAACCTTAAAACATGGCGAAGATTGTGCACTTTATAGTGTATTTTAAAATCATGCAATTTGTTGTACTGAAATATGGAAAAAAAAAAAATTACATTAAAATGTGCAATTATTAATATGGGAAACAAGTTGCACGGTTCAATATAAATAAATTGAATATTTCAATGTAACTAATTATATAATTCTAAAATAAATTATAAAATACACGGTGCACTTAATGCACATGAGACACACTCTTTAAAACATATATTTCATGATTATTGTACGTTGAAATACAATGCAACTGCATTTGAAGCATTTCATCAAGTAATCCAAATTATTTTGTATCACAATTGTATCTTTTATTTATTTAAAATATTTTAAAGTTCAAGAACGACACAGATTAGAAAACGTATATATTGAACGAAAATTTGAAAATCAATCTATGAGAAAATCACTTGGAAGATTTTTAAGATTCACCAATATTTCTCACGAGTAACTTCATGTAAGATATAATATATGAATTATATCACTGTATTTATAGAATTTATTATTATTATTATTATATATAAACACTACAAAAAAGGCGGTGATTTACGACGGTTTTAGCGACGGTTTCCTGACCGTCGGAGAAACGAGGGTCGCTAAAATATAGCGATGGTTTTTTCCAAGTCCGTCGCTACTAATGACAGTAGTAAATCCGTCTCTACGTATCGACGGTTTTTTACCGTCGCTATATTGCGACGGTTTTGTCGACGAAAAAGTGGACCCGGTTCTGGGTCGGACTAACCGTCGCTATGACCGTCGCTAAATCGTCGATATATTGTCGACGGTTATGATGTCATATACCGTCGTAAACAACGACGAAATTCGCCGTTATTAGCAACGGAATTTACCGTCGAAATGTGCAACGGTTTTACTCCGTTGGTCATAGCGACGGAAAATCAGTCGCTAATTCCGTCGATAAAACCGTCGCTAAATTGGGATTTTTCGAAAAAAAAATGGCTCACGGTGGTTTGAACTCGGGCCCGGGGGACCAAACACGGGACCTTGGGCGCCCGAGTGGGGATCAATTCCGCTCGGGCACTTGCTTCTTTGCATTTACTTAATGAATTTAATTGTATATGTCCTAAAATTCATTTTTTTCCAAATTTTTTTTAATGCTTTATTTCAATTATCTTATTTAATAATTCAATTACATTTTAATATAATAATTTATATTTTTTTATTTATAACTTGTAATTAAATTAATTAAATTAAAATCGTATTTTTTAAAACTTATTTTTAATAAAATTAATTCTATATTAATTTACAATTCATTTTTTTTATTTTTTTTAAAAATTGTCTTATTTAATGACAATTACATTTTAATGTAATAATATATATTTTTTATTTATAAATTTAATATGAATTCTGATTTTTAAAATTATTTTGAATAAAACTATTTGTATATTTATTTAAAATTCATTTTTTCAATTATCTTAATTAATTAATGATTCAATTACATTTTAATATAATAATTTAGTTATTTTTATATTTATGATTATAGTTTTTTAAATTTTAAATTTTGTTTATATTGGATAATTACCAAAAAATAAATTATGTTAAGAACAAAATTAAATAACTAGTAATATCATAATAGAGTGTCGTCAACGTGAAATATTACAAATGAAATACAATATAATTATTATTCATCATCCTCATCGTTGCCCCATCTGTATTATCATCCTCGTCCTCCTCCTCATCGTCCTCCTCATCGTCCTCCTCTTCCTCACCATCTTCATTCTCCTCTTCTTCACCATCTTCATTCTCTTCCCCGCCGCTGTCAATCTCTATCAAATCTGGATTTGTAGCTGTTAAGTCTACGAAAAGATTGAAATCTCCTGTATACACTTCAGTTTGAGTGGCAACTGTTTCCGTTTGGAACGGAGCGTCGTCAACTACGACAGTTGAATCCGGTTTAGGAACTTGCACCAGTGATCTCGCATTTACTTTGCAAACAACCATCCATTCATTATTTGCTTTCGAACCTGGATACATGCAGTAGTATACTTGGGATACCTGAGCAACAAACACAAACGGATCATACCCCAGATATCTTCTTCTTCTATGAACATCGACCAGTTTGTATTCGGGATGAATTCTTGTTCCTGAAGCAGATGGATCATACCAATCACACTTGAACAACACAACAGTCTTTTCAGGGAACCCCGGATATCATACTTCAACGACTTCTTGCAGGTGTCCGAAGTAGTCACGGCTTTCTCCATCGAACATTGCATTGTTAATGCAAACACCACTGTTCACAGTAGATTTGGTCGATGCATAATCCACTGTATGAAATTTGTAACCATTTACATAGTATCCGTGGTACGTGTTGACCACACGTAGTGGTCCTCTACTGAGATCCCACATGAATGAGTTCACAATTCCACCATTATAGCCATGTGATGCGACGATTTGAGGTTAAATATATAATTGTAAACATTTAATATGAATTTATTAATAAACAACGGTTTAGAACCACTCACATAGTTTTGGAACCACTCTGCAAAACCATGAGTAATATATTCACATATTTGTGCATCTGAGATGTTTGGATCTATATGGTGTAGCTCTTCAGTAAAGATCATAATTGAAAGCAATATATTATATTAATCAACTATTATATAATAAATTAATATTCTAATTATGTAAATGATACGTATATGAAATACTTACTCAATGTACTGTTGGACTTCATCACAATTGAATAACACATATTTATGTGCAACTTCAATCTCTTGTCGGTTCAACCATGGCCGTTCATTTGTCTTACCCAAACATCGACCTGGAAACTTAAACACAGACAACATACCCTCAATATCATCAGCAACATTGTCTGTGCCTGTACCGCCGTTATTACGAGGCTCGTTTTTTAACCTTGTTCTAACATGATCCTCGAAATAGTAAGAACAAAATGTTGTAACCTCCTCACACAAGTAGACATTAACAATTGATGCTTCAACTTTTGCCTTTTGTTTAGCATTGAGCTTCACGTTATGTAGATACCTATAGATATATAATAAAAAAAATTATAAGATCAAAACTTAAATATATTAATATTTGTATAAATAGTTGTGAAGTGAAGGTTTACCTCTCAAATGGATACATCCACCTGTATTGCACCGGACCGGCAATTTTGGCTTCATATGCTAAGTGCACCGGCAAGTGCTCCATCAAATCAAAGAAGCTTGGAGGGAAAATGCGCTCCAACTTGCATAAAATAACTGGAATGTCTTTCTCCAAACGAACCATGTCGTCCCACTTAATCATTGTAGACGTTAAATCTTTGAAGAATAAACTCAACTCAGTTACAACCCTCCAGATATTGTTCGGCCGGAATTTCCGGAATGCGAGGGGCAAGAGTCGTTGCATAAACACGTGACAATCGTGGCTTTTCATCTCAGACACTTTCCCGTTTGATGTGTTTAAACAAAGACTCAGATTGGAGACATAGTCATCTAGAAATCTCAGATCTTCAATCTAATTGCACAAAGCCACTTTCTGTCTCTTATCAAGTGTGTAATTGGTTTGGGGATATCTTTCGGTACCCTCATCCCTCTTCAAGTGATCACATTTACATATCTCGTTCAACTCATCACGCGACTTTGCAGTGTCTTTTGTCTTGCCCTCTGTGTTCATGATTGTGTGGAACAAGTTATCAAACACATTCTTTTCGATGTGGATCACATCTAAGTTGTGCCGAATCAAAAGTGAGCTCCAGTAGGGCAAGTCCCAGAAAATGCTCTTCTTCTTCCAACCACCCGGTACCATTTTATTATGCTCCTCCGCATGTTCTTCTGTTGTTTTCCTCAATCCCTTTTGATTAATTTGATTTAACAACCTTTTACCTGCATGAATGCAAAGAGTTATAAGTTAATTAATTTATCATATGTAGATAGAAATATATTAATTAATTTAAAACAACTAATATAAAAATACCTGATCTCTTTTTCAAATCCTTTTTTATAACGATTATTTTCTTGATAAAGTCCTTTTTTATTCTTTCGAAAAGGATGGTCTTCTGGTAAAAACTTTCGATGGTTATCAAACCATGAAACTTTTCTGCTAAGCGGGAGACTGAAAGTGTCAGAATCCTCCATGTAGTAAGGATATGATTGTTCCCAGCCGTCCTCCATCCGGACAACATGGAGTACGCAGGATAGTCCTGATCGTCCAGAGCAGGGCAGTCCTCATCGTGAAGTTCTGCTTTCTCGATACATCGTATGTCAACACTCCATTATCCCACAGATGTATTAAGTCTCTTATCAGGGGCTGAAGGAAAACATCTAGTTTGTCCTTTGGATTCTTTGGACCAGGTACCAATACCGTGAGAAACATCGTTTGGGGCTTCATGCACATCCACGGAGGTAGATTATAAGGAGTCAATATAACCGGCCATAACGAATACTGCTTACCGTGCATTCCAAATGGACAAAAACCATCAGTGCTGAGATCTAACCGAACGTTCCTAGGTTCGTCAGAAAAAATAGGAAATACCTCGTCAAGATGTTTCCAGGCCATCGAGTCAAAAGGGTGTCTCATCTCTAAGGTATCAGGATCAGTCTCTGTATGATGTCATGCCATATCTTTGGTTGTGGCACTAGATTGATATAGTCTCTGAAGACGAGGAATGATCGAGAGGTAATACATTATTTTATTTGCCACTTTTTTCTTTGTTTTCTGCTTCCCTCGACGGTCAGTCTAGTTCCGTCGCGGTACTTTGTACCGAGAGTGCCCACAAAATCTGCACTTATCTAGATTCATGTCTTCTTCGTTACCCCAGAATAACATGCAGTTATTGATATAACAATCATTACTCTCTACTGGTAGACCCATACTCTTCAATAAATTCTTGGCTTGATATTCTGTAATAGGCACCTTATTACCGGGAGGACATACCTCATTGATCAACTTACTAATCTGGTTATAGGCTCTTTGAGAAAGTTTGTTCTCAGCCTTGATAGCCATGAGTTGAGCATTGAATGACAACAGAGAGTGCGTTTGACATCCATCATACAGATCTTCGTCAGCTGCTTTGAGTATTCTGTAAAAATTAGCTGCTTCCTCATTTGGTTCCTCCTCCATAGCCTTATCTTGAATCCCACCAGCTTCCCTGATCATCGTATGATACATATCCGATGTATCCACTGCAGGTGGCTCGAACTGTACTCCAAGATCATCGAATCAATGATCATCGTGTGTGTCATTGTATTCGAGAGTATTATAATACACTTCAAGGTCATTGAAATCAACATTCTACCACTTTTCACCATGACGTGTCCAATTGTAGCAATATGGAACAAAATCATTCATGATGATATGTGTCTGAACATCCACAGTCTCTCTGTATGACTTGTTTTGACATTATTTTGCACTACACGGACATCTTATACGACCTTATGAATTTCTTGCACCATGATTAATTGCAAACTGAATGAAGTTATTAACTTCATTCAAGAACTCCATATTTATACTTCCGTTGATAAGTCGAGGAGTCGAATACATCCACTGACGATTCGGATATTCCATCTGTTTCAAATCATTATCAATATGTTAATTCTACAAAAAATTTGACAGAGTTTCGTCTGTATATGTAAATATCCAAATATATTCTTCTATCAAATAACATCAAATACATCCATTTAACATAAACTATCTACCCAATATTCATCTAGCTATGATCACAACATTCATTTTAACATAAACTATCAATAAAATATATGTCAATACCAAACTTATCAATTATATATTTACATTACACTATATATATTTTTAAACGGTAGAAATGTGAAAACGTACGGTAAAATCGTCCTCGAGGAGTAGATATGCTTCCGCTACACAATATGCACTTCAAAAAATGATTTTTGCCTCTATCTACACAAAATTTGGCGTTGGTTTTCGACAGTTTTTGTTGGTTTTTGACAGTTTTTGTTGGTTTTCGACTGTTCTGCAGACTGAGTTGTCTGGTTTTGTTAGAGATTTTAGCGACGGATTCAGCGACGGTCAAGAAACCGTCGCTACTAACGACGGTACATCGATGGATATGTTTGTCGTTAATAGCTACGTTTTAGCGACGGAATTCAAATAACCGTCGCTAAATACACAATTTTTTAAAAATAAAAACATAAATTAAAATTGTTCAATGATAATTAAAAGTGTTCAGTCATAATTAAAAATAAAAATAAAAACATAAAATTAAAAATTGTTCATAACATAATTAAAATAACAATGATCCTAGAAGGGATTTGCCCTTCAAACAACTACAATTGACTCCCAAACTTTTTGTCCAAGTTTTTCTGATAAATCCACCCTGTCTTCCCTCCATTGTGTACGCCACTTGTACATCACACTACTACACATTTGAGCTTGCACAACTGCACTTGGACAACCCTTTTTTCAAACAGCTCTCCAAGTAACAACTTGGAGAGCGGTTTTATATATAAAAAAAAAAACATAGACAACGGTTTGAAAAACCGCCAAGAAAAATAAACAAACAAACCGGTTTCAAACCCACTTGCACAATTTATTAACTAGTTGTCTAAGAAACTTCACAAAATTTAATAACCGCCGCCTTATTATATATATATATATATATATATATATATATATATATATATATATATATGAACGAGACCTAGTTCGGACTTCATTTCTTTTCTCCAATTTCTTCTCCCCAAAATCGCCAAAAAAACCTTTTCAAATCCAAATCTTCAACCATTCAACCAAATCGCCGCCGTCAAATCATGGTGCCGGGGTTCTCCTCTCCCCCAAATCGTCAGGCGCCCTCCTCCCTCTCCTACTAATCAAATCGCCTCCCGCCTCCCCTCCCCGCCGCCTATCCTCCCCTATCCCTCATGTCTCCATAACACTTAACACTTGTTGTACAAAGGATTGTGCAATCTTTAATTTTACTTTTTTTCAAGCTGTAGCTTTATTCATATTATTGCATATTCCGTATTGAACATTATAAATATGATTATATAGTTGAATTGAACAATATTAATATATGAGTAAGTCAATATAACGTGTGTTAAAAAAAATCAAATGAATAGGTCTTCCATGAAATAATATCTACTGAAATATTTATAGGCCTCAACTCAAGTCGTATTTCCATTGAATTTTTCAAGCTTTAGCTTTATTCATATTATATATGTTGCTCTTGTTGTTTTTTGAACTGAACTAATTTTGTTGTTTATAACACTTAGTTAATTTTGTTGCTCTTGTATGAGAGTATGCACAGCTAATACACATGTGTTCATAGTATGTTGCTCTTGTATGAGAGTATGCACAACTAATACACTTAGTCATTCAAGCCTAGCTAATACACATGTGTTCATAGTATAAGAGTATGCTATCAACTGAAATTTTAATTTATAAGTAGATGATGCAGATGTAACTTATAAGTAGATGTATCATGTATAATTTGATAGTAGTTCTTATCATGTATGAAACATCCGGTTGTGAATATTGTTTGTTTTTGTTTATTAAATGTTGTTTCTTCTCGCTTTTGAGATCATGTCTCGTTTGCCATATCCCTGAGATGATGGAGATTCTCGATGGAGATCATAAGACATATGATGACTTGAGAGAGTGTGACATCGATGCTCCCACCACCACTAGCGACTCAGGGGAGAAGCGCACTTCGGGTATAGTTACAATGTCATCTATTAAGAGAGCTCAGAGCAAGGAAAACACTTCGTAATTTTATTACAATTGAACAGTTTTGAAATCGATAAATATATTGATTGATCGTTGAACCTAATTAAATACTATGTTATTGCGCTTATCGTTCAATGAGTTTGGACAGCAATAGGAAAAGAGAGTGAGTCGTTGTCCTTCTACATTGGAGCTGCTGTCAGGAGCGTGATCCCTATCGTGCTGCCAGCCAACGACTGGCGTAACCCCAAACTGACTCATTTGAAGGAAAGATTATTGGACAAGCTTACGGTATGTTAATTATATATTTATTGAAAGTTGTAGTATGACCCTTAAATTTACTAAATTGTTATGTTATATGCGTATAGACTACCTTCAGAGGTCTTGACCTCACAAAGAAGAAGCAAATATTGTCGCAAACTGGAGTAATGGCCAAGAATTTCCGGACTTGGTTGAGAAGTAACACACGAGATCCGGAAACTGGTCTTTACTCGGCTAGTCCGCCTCCTGCGTATCAGAATAACCCTATGGTGGCTCCATACTGGGAGGAGTTTGTGAGCAGAGCAATGGAGGATGATTTCCAGGTAAAATTGATCAATGTCATTTCCTCAATTTCTAATGCCCTAAGTTTTTCAGTGTTTATCATATTTCTATTATACTGTAGGATCGAAGCAAAAAAAATCGCGTTCAAGCCAAGTCGATGGAGGCGCGATATCGTGGATCCAACAAAGGTTATGCAAATAATAAGAGAAAATATGGTGAGATCAAAATCCTAACTTTTAATTTTTTGTATATATTCACTTTTAATATATCTAATAAAGGGACACGTTCATCACTATAGTAGAAAGAAGAAAGAAGAAAAGCTGGAGAGAGTGAGCCTATTGTTACCCATTTCGACTTATTTCAGACTACCAGAAAGGGTCGAGACGGGAATATTCACGATCCCAATGCACAACGCATCATCGAAGAAGTGGTAATCTATCCATTAATTTATCTTTCAATTACAAACTATTATTTATAAACAAATAATTAAATAATAATCTTTTTGTTTTTGTGATTCGGAGCGTCTATCTCGCACCATGATGCTTTGCGACATTCACATGATCGCCCCGATGATCTGTTTGATTCGCTATGGGTCGCCAGAGCATCCCTACCGCCACTTCTGAGTATCGGATATGGCGTGATTTAAGACATCTTTAGCAATGACACCGGGTCTTCAAGCCATGAATATGATGGGTATACTAACGAACAGTTGCCAAGTTGACTAAAGATGTGGAACGTCCCGAGGTCTCGAGAAAAGATCGAGCCACGGAATGTCGTCGAGTGGAGCAAGTCAGAAAAATAGTGTCGCTAATGCTATGTTTTCAGCTAACCCTAGGGACGCGACTTTATTGAGGCACTTCAAAACGCGTCTCGCGGTGCATCGATATGCATGTCTCACATTTGTTTTTAATTAAAGACTAGTGTATCAAAATTTTCTAACTAAATATCTTATTCGAATGACCAACGACCTTTTCTTTACAGATCTTGAGAATCCCGATCGGTTGGTGGCCCACAGGCTCGTTACCGCAAACTCCCCATGGAATGATTCATGGTCATCCCATCACTCCCGGTTTCGTGAGGGTCACACTCGATGTACCCGTAATCGGAGAGGAGGATTCAATGGTGCAAAACCAATCGATGAAGCCACACACGATCGAACAGTGGTCGGGCACTTCATCGAATGGCGAAAGCAACTTGGTCTCTAGCACCATGAGGGTAAAATATTTGTTATTAAAGTTCATTATCTTATTTGTGGTTCTAAATAATATTGTAAATTAATTGTAGAATCTGGTCACCCCACATGAGGCTAAATCGAGGGACTCCACTGCTCTAAGACTTGGTTATCCCATTATTGGAGACTTAGATCACGATGATCATTTACAGTCTAGGGTGCACCGGATGGTATCGTCTAATGCTTTCGATATCGTCATAGTTCCCATGCTTGCTCACTTTCATCAGAATACTTTCCAAGAATTCGCCAAAGAGAAACATGTGTCTTGCCATTCTTGAATGATGGGTGGTTGAGTGCAACCACCATAGCCCTTTTACCTCGGTATGTGTTTACTAATTCTCAATATTCACTTTCTCAGATAGTTTAATTTTCTTTTTTAAATATTAATTAAGCGTATATATGTTGGTTAAAGATATTTGGGTGAGCTATATCTCTCGAGAGATAATCGAGCAAGTGGAATGTACTCTTCGTCTCCCCCCAAGTGTCTTGCATAATGGGTGATAGGTGCATGCACCATGGATGGGTTCGTTAATCACATCTTTGAATCTAACCGGGAGCGATCATCTCATTTTTTTGGCCAACAAATGTGGGGTGAGTGATAAACATTTCGTTAAAATTTGTATTCATGTTTATAATATTTGCACATATATATGCTAAATTTGCGATTAATTTTAATACTCTCAATATAATATAGAAACCATTGGGTCTTTGGTTGCCATACACATGAATACATTAAGTGTGTATTTTATGGACCCAAATTTCGTGATGGAGTTTATTCTAATCGCCTCGATCTCGTTTCATATATGGAAGCGTAAGTTCATTTTTAATATTCTATACAATGATTTGTTTTACTTTTAAGATTATGCATATTTAATCTATTTTTATTTTTTAATTATAATAATAATAGTGTGATGACGATGTATCGAGTCGCGCCTTCCAGTCGAGGCTCAAGATCCGGGTTAAATAAAGTGAACTGGATTAACATTAAGGTAAATTTAATTTAGTAAATTATCAAACTAATTAATAGAAAGAAATCATAATTGTAATCGTTATTATATTGTTAATCAACAGGTTCAAAGGCAACGAGATAATGACCATTGTGGACATTTTGTTTGTTGCTTTATAGAAGATATAATCCGCGCTTTTATAACGAACATTTCTCCCAATGTAAGTCAATTATTGATTTATTTAAATTATTATTGATTGAATAAAAATTCATACTATATTGAATGATTCGTTGTTTGCAGTTTGTCTATGAACGTGAGCTCAAGTCTTACTCTAAGAAAAGACTGGAGAAATGGAAAACCGATTGGACGGGGTACCTTTACAATCGTTTCTTATATTCATACGATCAATATTGAGAGAATGTTGTTTGAAATATTGGTAGCATGTAATTAAATTATATATTTGTGATGATATATATTTCATCTTTTTGGTGTATTAATTGGACGTATGTTTATGATTGTATGTTTATATATTTCGATGTTTTGGTATATTTATGTGGTTTATGGTTTTATTATAGGATTTTTGGTTTATGTTATATGGTATTGGACGTATATATAACTTTTATTATATGGTATTGGACGTATATATAAGTTTTATTATATGGTATTGGACGTATATAGTTTTATTATAGGATTTTTAAAATGTAAATTAATAATTAAAAAAAAAAGATATTGGACAGCGGTTTTCAACCGCTGTCTATGTAAAATAAAAAACGAATAAAAAAAAAATATATCATCTTGGACAGCGGTTATCAACCGTTGTCCAAGCTAAAACTTGCAAAGCGGTTTAAAACCGCTGTCCAAGTGCTTTTCTTGGACAGCGGTTTTTTATCAGCTGTCCAAGCTTGGACAGCTGATGCTTGGAGAGCGGTTATAATCGCTCTCCAAGGTCATTTTCAACAGCTGTCCAAGCCCAAATGTGTATTAGTGTCATCTCATGGTAACGCAGTGCAGCAAGTTTACAAAATGTCTTATAAACTACATCGGTCTCGAGCTCAGGACTCCACGTAGTTTGTTTCTATATTAATACAATAATTAATTAAATTAATTTTAACAATATATATTAAAATAAAATATTTTAAGTAAATTTTATACCGTAAACTCCTCAAAATACAATTGACGCTAATCAGTTGGCACATTTTTCCAACAATAAGCGTTGACAGCAATTCCCACCCGCATGATGACGTTGTAGGCTATACAGGAAGCCTGGTGACCAGGTACAATACTATATATAACACATTAAAAAATAAATACAGAATTAATAATTATTATATTAAATTAATTAATAATATAATTATTATCGTATAAAAAAACAACACTTACGCTCCATTAATAATATTGATAGACAAACCAGTAGTAGGCCCTCGGGATGAAGCAGGAACGTTACCACTTTCAGCAGCCATCTAAATAAATATAAAATTTATATATTAATTATATTATATAAAATAAAATAAAATATAAATAAATATACGAAAAAATAATTAAAGTAGTACCGTGAATATCAAAGAATACAGATGAACGAGGCTTGTTTGTATTGCTTTCTGATTTGATTGATGAAACAAATGGGTAGGCTGGTCTGGTATTTATAGAATTGGATTTAAATCCGTAACTAACTTTAATGCGCCTCCCAACGAGTGGATCTCTTCGAAGGTAATTTATTTGCCTAGATAATTTTTCTTAGATTATTCTAAAAATTGATAGGCAAATTATAGGCAATATTCATATTTTAAATTCTAGCAATTATAGGCCATTCGAAATTTTTCATAGGCAATTTTTCATTTTTTTGTAGTGTTTCACAGAAGACCTACTTTAAATTCGAATACACAATAAAATGATGGATTTCTATTCGCACGTCACGGTGTTATACAGTATATGATCCGGATGTAGCTAAAAGACATTCCCCCAATTGAACTGAAAATTGATAGGAATCGAATTACTCCTTACATGAACACGTAACAGCCAAACAAAAAACTCTAATTACCCGTTTTCAAACTCAAATGCACAGTGAAAAACACTTAAAATTTAAAAAAGTTGAGTCTTGGAGCTTTGAAGAAAAACACTTCTCACCCAAAAAATAGTGAGTGCAAACATGCACTAAATCATGACCATATACAACTTACAAAGCCATTTTATTTTATTTTTAGAAAAACAACACCTCGTGAGAAGCAAACTATATACATATTTCAACATATATTGGAGAAAACACACACATAATTGATGAGAGAAGAAAACAAAGGAATGGTGGTTCTGTAACTCGAAAGTTTGTCCCCTTGGGATGTCTCAGGTATTGGCAACATCATAACCCGACCAACCTTGTTTGGATGCACCATCTAACACTCTGAATATCTGTCCATAATTCTGCAAACAAAGGCGTGCTTTGAAGCGTCACCAAACACGACCCTTTCTCTCTCCCCCACCTAAAACTCTGTTTCGATCAATGGCATCTGAAATCAGACGAAAGATTACAGCTTTTGTGTGTTTAAAGCGTTATTAAGGGGACCATAAACTAGTGGTCAGTGGAAAGATACACAGTCACCTTTATTCCCTTTGCATAACTCACTGCCACATTTCATACTCTCTTTCATTTTATTCTTTTTAAATTTTAATTAATTATATCTTTGATTTGATGTTTTTTATTGTAATGTTGATGATGTGAGCAAGAACAAAGAAAAAGAGAACAAAAAAGTGAATTGATCAACGAGTTAAATGAGTTTTGAACTCATTCTTTGAACCTGAGAGTAATCGAATAGAGTTGAGTCAAGTCGATGTATTTGCGAGCTAGAAACCAAACTTAGAATCATTTTTTTTAAACGAAAACTATTTTTAACCTTTAATGTACAGTGTAAAAAGCACTTTTTTTTTAAAAAAATGGGTGTGACTTAATTTTTTTTTTTTTTTGTAAATAAGTGTTTCTTGTGTTTTACTATAAGTCGTAACTTGTAAACACTTTTTTGAGAAAAAAAATGATATATTGAGTATTTTTTTAAAACATACACAGTGTATGTTTTCAAACTCCAAAATAACTTTCATGCACAATCAATTCTTTTCTTAAACTGCAAATGGAGGAACTAAAAAAAATTGAAAATCATTTGTAGAATTTAAAAGTACATTCAGAATTTGAAAACAAGTCTTTATTATGAGGCAAGATTTTTAAATCAATATGGAGTTTGAATTTTTGATCTCCGAGTCCTATTAGTTGTAAATTTTTTGGCTACTGTATCATGAACTTGGTTCATTTAAAATTTTATCTAATAAAAAAGGATAAGGATTAACATATTATATGTCTCATAGCTATGTACTAATCATAAAGAATGTGAATTGAAATCTATCTCAATTACTTTATGCATATTAATTCTTATTGAATTGGAGAATTATTTTTTTTTTATCTAAAATGCCCCTTAAATTTTCAAGTCTTTAATTAATTTTCCTTCCCTCCCTTAATAGATTAGACATTTGCCAAAATTAGATTGAAAATTTTGTAATATGAAAATAAAGCAATTCTAAACTTTTTAAATATCACTATCTTTAAACATTTTAAAATTATACCACATATCATTATTTTTTGACAAAGAGGGCCTTAATTCACAATGGTGGTTATTTTCATATTGTAACCCAAAATATTTTGACTACTAACAATGAAACAAATAGTTATAACCTTCTCTCTCCTCACTTATTACTTAGTACGTAACCAAAAAGTAATCAGCAATTCTGTAAAATGTGTCAACTAGCCTTTTGTTAAAAAAATTACTTTATCATCCATGTTGATTTTAATAGATAGTGGGTCCCATATTTTCAGGTTAAAATTACCGCATGAAGGGTTGTAGGAGCTGGGAGAAATATGTTATTTTTAGTGAAATGTTGAGTTGATAATAAGATAGAGAAGAAAAGTAGATTATAACCCATAAATCAATGTGGATCCTCTAAAAATAACTTTCTCTCTTTTAAAGAGTCATCCTAATGGTGGTTATTTACATAGTTATAACTCAAAAGTGTAACCTAAAGAGTCATCCTAATGGTGGTTATTTACATAGTTATAACTCAAAAGTGTTGGTTACGTACTATCAACGTGGGATTGAGTTCAGTGAAGAATCCAGTAATTTCAGGAATGTATAAGATATTTTCAATATTTATTGAACTGTACTCGAAGAGATTTCAAAGCATAAAATTCATCAACAATTGAATATATATCTATATTGTATAAAAAAAATTAAAATAATAAAAAATTTACTTGATCATCCTTAAAAATTGAGGATGAGTGTTGAAAAAATAAAATCAAGAATAAAGATTTCAAATTTCCTTAAACTCTAATTCCCTGCTCTTGGTGAAAATAAATTTTTTGAAGTAAAAATGTTTGATTTTTTTTAGATAAAATAAAAGATTAATTAAAAGTAACATGTAGTTGTTTGCTAATAATTCTACAGGAATGAAGGAATATTGATGAGTTTTAAGTGGATTTATAATTAGGGTGGACTGATATATTTAATTTGAGTGAGTTGATGGACTAATTTTAAAATTTTTTGGAAATAATAATTACAATATATAGTGAGCTGGAGTCCACCCTAGCTCACTAATAGAACCGCCCCCGAATTGACTTATAACTCAATATCCCACATTCTCTCTCCAAAAGGGTTATCAGTCTGAGTTATATGTTTGAAGATCTACTACAACAGGTTAAATGATTAATTTTAATTTTTTTGACAGCTTACAAAATAATCTGAATCAATTTTAAAACAAATCAAAGTTAGTAAACTAAAAAAAAAACTTAATCCCTCTTTTAATGTACGTTGTTGGAGAAAGAGTGAAATAAAGTACAGAGATAGATATAACACATCAAAGTATTTGAAGAGAATAGATTTTAATGGGTACTTCTTTCTGCTTTAATTTATTTTTTCTTACATTAGTGACTGTGCACCATAATACGAAAGTTAAAAACTGATGTAGAGAGATGAGAGATATGATGATTTCGTACACGACCAATATTCCTCGTGTTTCTCAACTAATCGCATGCAAAATCATCAGAACTTTTAAGCAGATCATCATATATATTTATATAGTCTGTTTTTCTGAATCATGTCGGAATATATATAATTAGTACGTCTCTCTGCTTAAACAACTCAACCATTCCTTTCACTACATTTTCAATAAGACAAAAACTCGAAAAGTGGTACAATTTAGTACAAATTATACTCATTCCTTTCAAAGTGTTAAAGTGTCAAGTCCTAATTTATGTACCGTTTCATTGTGAAATCGTCTCATGCAAGTGTGTCTCTCTCAATAATAATTTCTGGAGTATATATGTTGAAATAAATAGAATCTAAATTTTATTTGGTCCCGTAATTTTGACACAATGATCTCAAAAAGTTAACTTTATCTCTCCAGTTAAATTTTCTTTAATAATACTCGATTTTGATTTATTTTTTTTTGACGGGGATTTTGATCTCAATCAGCTGGAAATTTTAAAACAACATTATTTTTGGCTTGTTAATGTGGTGTCCATGTGCGATATATATATATTTTCCATTTGTTTCACCCATTAAGAAAAAAAAATGTCATCTCATAAATTCCACATCACCAAATAAATCTTTAATAACTAAATTACAAAGCCAAAAAAACACAAAAATTAAGAAAAAGAGAAGATTGAAAATTAGAAGCCCATCGTCTTCTTCATGCACAAAACTTGGAAAACTAATCCATTACACATTACTAAATAGTAGTTGCTAGTCACTTAACAGGAAAAAAAAAAGTCAATCATTGTAGCAATTCTGTCTTTTCTAATTTTTTGAAGTATCAAGTGATCAATATCACACTCATTATTTACATTACATGTATGTATGATCTCTGCAGTATGCAACCTTTTTTCTTTCCCCAAATTTTTGGCGTTTAACTGCTTCAATAAAAATCATATACCAGTTATGGAATGAAGATTCTGAAATATTTTTTCAATATTCAAGAGTCCTGCGTGTCCAAATTTGATTAGAAAATTTACTTCAAATAAGGTTTTATAATGTATATGTTAATATGAAATTTCTTCCATTTTAGCGTTGAACAGTTGAAAGTTCTGACTTTCAGCACGTTACACAATGCACATACATAAATGGATAATAAGCTAAGTTTATGGGAGTTATTGGGTGGTCTAAAAGTTTTTCTTTTTCAAAAGTACCCTTCCTTCAAGAACCATGAAGTTATCTCCAATAGGTACATTAAATTTTACACTATAAAAAATATTCCAAGAATATATATTTAATAGAACTCATTTTAGCATGTTTAGCACAAATAAATATAATACACACACATATAAAAAACAAAGGTTTCTATTTTTTTTCCCTCTTAATCAAACATCATAGTCCATCAAAGAAAAGGAGGAGCCACATCAGACTCGAGAAAACGAAAGAAAAAATATAAGTGACAATATGGGTCTACTAAGCCCAAATATGCAAATGGATAAAAGCGCAAGAGGGATGCAACCCAAATCAGAGAAACTGTTTTCCAGAAATAAAATTACAAGGCCCAAAATGCAGCAAAAATTTAGTCCAACATTCCCAACACGGCAAGACCACAGTCCATTAGCATCTTATTGTATCCATCTTGGCCCCATTTGGTTCGTGGGATTGATAGGACAGACTGAGTTAGAAGTCTAATCTCAAATAATTGGTTGTTTGGTTCACTAAATGAGAACCCAAGATACAGCTCGAGTACAAAAATGTATTTGATCCCTATGTGGAAGGTGGGACAAAATCTATCTAAAATACATTAGTACAATATTGTCCTCATATTTACACTTAAAATGACCAAGACTTATCTCATGTGGAAGATATTTATGATATTTCAATATATATCTCATTTAATCCTCCAAGCCAAACATAAATACTATTTTTTAGTACAGAATTAAAAGATGCAATCCTACAATACTAACATATATCTTGATTCAAATAATCTCGTTCAATCAATTTAATCTCACCAATCTTACAACAAAAACTCTCCTGTGAAACTTATTCATAGTATGAACTTGACATCACTATTCTTATAAACTGATACTCACTACTTTTAGAAACTAATATCAATACCATTTAATAATATGATCTTAATTTTTAAGTGTAATAATATAATTTGATAAGTGTAGTGATATTAATTTGTAACTGTGATGAAATAAATTTCATACTATGAACAAATTTTAAATAGACTTACTCATCTTATAAAATTCTATCATAATCAATACAATCATGTGAAGCAAATGAGTCTCAAGTGATTCAACTTTTTCAAAAGCAAGCTCTCTTTTTCTTTTTTCTTTTTTTTTTGTTCTTGATTTGGATCAATGAGCCCCACAAGAAAAATAAGCAACAAATATATGAAATGAACAATATTCATTTATCTCATAATACAAAATTTCATGATGGAAAAGATTAATGTAACCTACATTAGAAAAGAGAAAAAAAAACATTTAAGACGTAAAATTATTGGACCAAAAGTGGTTGATAAATAACCATTTGTGAATCCGAAAATTCTAATGTGATTGGGACGAATATTGCAATTAACCCTTGTAAAGTACAACATGTGTATGTGTTCGCAAATGTGTTCTTTGTGGCAATTTTGCCATTTCTAAATTCATCTTCCACATTGTTTCAATACATAATAAGATGTGGAGTACAACATAACTTAAAATAATTCAAATAGAAAAAACATAAAGACACGTTCTTGATGAACAAATGGTTCAAATGCAACTCTTATTTCAGCTATTGCCAACCAAATGAGGAAGACAAAAACTCATATGAAATGGTCTCATGTATGAGACGGACTACAACCTAGTACAAATCACCACCCACTCCTCTCAAAGTATTAAAACGAAAATGCCCAGATTATAACCCGTCTCACCAGGAGACCGTCTCATGCAAGTGTGCCTCGATGAGGAAAGCCACATAAAAACTCTAATCTTAAAGAAAATAATCTCATCGTCATAAGAAACCTCATTTCAAAGCATGCAAAACCAAAATTTACCATGTTTGGCACAAATATAGAGAGACTCACTCTCCACTCCAAGGCCCAAGGCCCAATTACTACCCACTCCAAAGATTTTTCTTAATTAGTTGCAGCTCCAAAATAGTGTCAAAAGTTACAAATCTATCCTTATTTCCGGGCCTTTGTATATGTGGTCACGTGAATCACTGAAGACAAATTTGAAGCAAAAGCACCGGTCAAAATCAGTACAGAAAAGTACACGTCCTTTTCATCTTTATCCTCCAGATGACTCTTTCAATCAAAAACCCATTTACACAGTTTCTTCCTCCATTTTTACTCAAGATTTGCAGCTTTCTCTCTCTCTAAGGTGGAAACGTGTATATTTCTTTCTTACTGTTCTCTAACACTTCTTCTCTCTTCATTTTTCACCGTGCCATTTTCAAAATTTCTCCTCTCAAAATATGCTCTCAAATTGTTACTGTTGAGATTAGCAAAAAAATTATATTCATTCTTATATTCATCTTTATCTTTATGTTACAAAAAATTCAACAAAAAATTCATCTTCATACAAAATTACATATCCACAACAATCCAATCAAAAAGAAAAATATTACTCCCTCCGTCCCAAAGAAAAACACGACGTTCTTTGTTTTTGCGTGTTTTTTCTTGATCGAGTTTTTATTAAGATTTGAAATGATAAAATAATTTTTAAAGATGCATGCAATAGATGAGAGGTAGATTTATAATACCCCTCTTTAAAAATCACTTTATCATTTGAAGTACTAATAAACAACCCGCTCACAAAAACTCGATAATAAAGTAGGTGTGCACGCTTTTATGGGAAGGAGGTTGTATTAACTTGAAACTTTCATATAAAAATTTAGAAAATTACAGAAATTATAAAAAATTCATATCAAAATTATATATTTTCATTCTCCATTTTGATATGCACATATACATAAAATAGATGAACATGTTCATGTATTTAGATGAACATGTTCATTTATTTATGAACATGTGCATCTTCAATTCAATGACTCGGTTGACCCAGTGACTCAGATTTATACTCTATTGACTCAACATTGCAACTCAGACGCTTTTCCATCATAAACTCAGTGAGTTGCAAATCGACACGGACTCTCCTTACCCCAACATGCACATATGCATGTCCAATTTTCAGATGCAGATCCACTTTCTTCAAATTTTAAAAAAATTGAATCTAACAAATTTCAGATTCAAAACCCAACAATTTCATCAAACAATTTCAATAAACCTAAGCGAGAAAAATCCAACAAATTTCATCAAAACATTTTGAGATCTAAATTGAAAATTAATCCAACTCGCATTCAGGTGAATCTTGGTGGAGCTTTTTTATCAGACGACCCACGAGGAGGATTTTCGTCCGGTTTATGGGGGATGGCGGCGACATTTTGGGGTACAGAAGGGTGTGGTTGGTTGCGCACGACACTGCCAGGGAAGGGCTGCTACGGATGGGGAAGGGGGCCGCCGCCGCGGCGGAGGTAGGCTGGGTGGAGGCCGCCGCGATTTGGGTTGGGGGGAGGGTGGAGGCCGCCGCGGTGTGGGTGATGGTTTCTGAATTTGTTGGTGTGAAGAGAGAGAACATATGGGTTTTTGGATAGTGAGAGGAGAGAGAGGAAGGAATTGTGGAGAGAGTGCAGATAAGTTTTTAGATAGTGAGAGGAGAGAGAGGGAGGAACTAGAGGAAATTTTGCACCTCCTAGTGATTAATTCACAAATATATGAAATAATTCAATCACAGACAAAAAGAAAGATTTATATTCTCCTCAGGCATTCTACAATCGAACCATTAACAATGTCCATTATCCATCTCAGTGATTAACATTTTCTAAGGAAGTCCCACTATCATATCAATTTCCAAAGAAAAATAAGCAATAAGTATATGAAATGAACATCTTCCATTTATCTCATAATACAAAATTTCATGATGGAAAAGATTAATTGTAACCTACATTAGAAAAGAGAAAATCACATTACCTTATTCTATCTGTTAGATTGCAAGCCACTTCCACCATAGTATTGTTTCGTAGTCTCTCTTGAAAACTCAGCAAACGTAATCCCATCCCACAACCTTGATAACAGAGGAGGAACAATCTCACTAATTTTTTGATTCAATCCATTCGATTCGCACTTAATACATTCTGAATCCTGATCGCCTAATGTTAGATTTTCAACAGGGTAGTCCAAAAGTGAAAAGTTCTTACTCCAAGCTGGTTGCAAAAACACAACAAAAGTCTCCCTACTCAACTTTTCCATCTTATTTGGTCTACAAACACTATGAAGGGTTGCTCGAAGCCTCCCTTTTGACAACACATCTGCAGATTCACCCACTTGAACGATAAAACTCCCTCTTGAAGCTTTCACCATAACCACACGATTCATCTCCGGATGAAATACTTGCAAGTACGTATGCCCACTTGGAGACTCACATTCGTGCTCATCATCCCCATTCGATAACATAAACATAGGAGTCGTCAAAATCGTAAATATCCCATAATCGTAATGCCACTGCTGCCACAACTTTAACTTATCATCATCATCATCTTCGCCTAAACTAACATTTTGTTTCAATTTAACTTTACTGTCTCTGTTATGGTGTTTTCTGTTAGCTGCTTCTTTAATGGCAAGAGTATCAGCAACAGAATGGTAATGTATTAACCGGCCTTTCGCTGTGCCATTTTGCAATAAGCTCTGTTCCAGCTCAAAGCCACCAATTAATTTATCACAAACCCGAGCAAGGCAAAGCCCCAATTCCATCATACAAAACCCTAATTCCTGGAATTGAAACCCTAGATCCCTAAATTCCCCACCATTATCCTCTTTAGCCATACCACTACCCTCACGTTTTAAATTAAATTCTTCATCATACTTCATTTGCATTGCGAAAGACGACACAACTCTATCCAGATTCTTTAACGAAACATCGCTCCCCAATTTATGATCCTAATAACTTATTCAAGAGAAAACATAATAAATACATCATAAAATTCTCAATCGAATATACTCAACTGAGAGGAATTGATTTTTACCTTGAGAATCCTCGTCCGATCGTCATTATTCAGAAGAGCGAGTTTTCGGGCCACGGGGAGCAGATTTTGGGGGATGCTTCGGGCTGCGGGGACGCCATTGATTGATAGAAGGCCAGGCCCGTCGCGCCCGAGGTTTTGCATTATTGCTTTAGAAATCGATTCAAGCCGTTGAATTTCTTCGTGTGATGCCGGATTTTGATCGGATAATAACGCCATAAGATCAGAATATTGAAGTTCGTAGAGCTGGAGGATCTCTTCCATTGTTGAACAGCAAATTTTCAGGCAGGGCTTCAAGGGTTTTGACTTTTGACAGCGGATACAATATCTCAATATTTTTTAACATCTATAGAAATTAAATATTTGTTACTCCCTCCATCCCGGAATAATGTGCATCCAGGCACAAAAATTAAGAAAATTTATTTTATTGATATTATTTAAATTAATTATAATAATATTGTAGGTGTGTAAATTTTGATTATTTTGTCATTTTAAAAATGTGTACGTTAAACCAAAAAGGAAATTGTGCACGTTATTATGGGACGGGGGAAGTATGAAATTGTAGAAATTTTATACTAATAAAACATTAGAGTTAATTGCATAAAAAATATTATTTCTTTCATATTTTTTTATTGGGCAAAATTTTGTGTGTGTTGAGTTCATAGTGAACTTGTGTCTCCATATATCACTATTAGGTATATACACTAATACTATTAAAAATAAAATATTATTAAAATAGTGGTAGTGAATAAACATAATAGTAATAGTGCATAATTCACCATAAACTCCATATGAGATCTGGTCTTTCAATTGGTCTTTTAATTAACGTAATGTTTCTAAAATTTGCAATTTGATTCTGAAAAAATTGCAATTCCATACATAAATTGTATAATGTTGCAATTCGATTCAAGCCACTAATTTATGTTTCTGTTGATATAGCAATCAAATTCCGTTGTATACTTGTATTTGCCACGCCGGGAGCCACGTAATAACCGTATGTACATTTATCAAATTATTTGAACCGAATGCTTACCTTTTACTATGGTCGGTTTTTCAAAATCTGTCTTCTTTTTTTTTTCTTTTTTTACTAATTAATACTACTTCCGTCCCAAAATTATTTATAGCTTTACTTTTAATATGAGTTTTTTAATAAAATTGAGAGAGTAGTATTTAAAGTGATAAAATGATTTTTTTTATTGAGGATATTGTAATTCTATATATTTTATTATTAAAATAGATTATATTTTTGGATAAAAGTATTGACATGAGATGTAATTTTAAAATGATGAGACGAATAATTTTTTAAAAGGGGTAAATAACTTTGGACACGGAAAGAGTAATAATGGTCGTTATTTTAATAATCAAATGAGACTTAGTATAAATGAAAATTTATTTTAGCATATTAAATCGTTAATAAATAATGTTCATTATTACTATTAATGTCTTTCCAAGTGATAATATTTGTTAATACAACTAATACCTTTCATTAATTTAGTAATAATATTAGATATTACCATTAATACTTTTCAGTTTGCATGACTCTAACCTTGTCTTCATTGTTATATCCATTAGGCAACAACATCTAGCATCTGTAATTTGCAATTGGATCAGTTGAATCAAGTTTCACAGACATTATATCCATTGAAATTGATTTACATAGAATTTTGTCTTTATTCATATATAAGTAATATCTTGAATTTTTCTATCTTTGATTTCTCGAAAACAAGCACGTCTAATGGTTCCATTTTCTTCTAGTATTTTAGGTTCTGAACGTTTAAAACTTGCATTATCTTCCAATTTCCTGTTAGTATTCTAGGTTATGAACTATTAAAACTTGCATAATCTCAAAAACAAATCTAGTTGTTCCAAAGTGGCTCTATTATATATATAGTGTTGATATCTGGTCTTATATTCATAAATGGGAATGTGTCGATTGGTGCTACGTCATCCCCTGTTCTTCACTTTGCTCGCCATATCCCTCTCCTCGGTCCCGGAAAAGGCAAAATAATTTATGCTGCCTTCTGGATTGTAGTAGTTTGGACGATTTGGAAAAGCCGAAATGATCTCATATTCAATAACATTTCGACATCTCCTTCAAAAAGGTTGTAGACGAGCTCAAAGCAAGATTATGGTCATGGCTGTCCGTTAAAGTTCCGAGCATTAATGCATGTTCTTTTAAGAGTTGGCTGAGTAATCCTTCTGTTTGTTTGGTGTTGTTTTAATGGAGAGATTGGACCTTTAGTTTTTAGATTTTGTTAGCATTGGTGGGGTGTTGTTATTGTCCGAATTATCTTCTTATGTACGGATTGAAGTACCCATTGTACTCTAATTTAGTATATAATACCAATTTTTCTCCGATAAAAAAATATATATTTAGGGACCTAAGCCAATTTTAGCTGTGAATTGATCATTTTTAGTGTATGCTTTTGTGCAGTCAATTTTATTTTAATGTTTCTAATTTTATATTTTTTGATGTGTTTAATTTGATACAAATTTTAGTTTATTTTCTTTCGGCAATCCCTTTACTTTCTATGCTCCAGGCAAGCTAAATTTGTATTTTGTTCGTCATGTTTTTTAATGATTCAAGTTATAATATTCTTGAAGCACTAATTACCACTGAATTACTCCTATTAAAAAAATAATCACTATCACGAGTGGACAATGATCTAAGATCAGTGAATTTTTATTTTTCATGTTTAGTCTTTCATCTCCCGGTCAAGTCAAAATCAGAGGAATTTGGTCAAATTTATTTCTATAAATTCCAAATATGTCATTCATTGATTTTTTTAATTTTTGACATTGATTGAAGTATGAAAATGTGCCCCTCTTACTCTTTCTTCTTACTCTTGATGGGGAAATAAGATTGTCAAATCATGTTAGCTCATTTGCCCTATTATATAGTTTACATATATAGCTGAAACTTGAAACATATGGCGTATAGTTCTTATACTCTATAAACGTGTGCAAATTAAGGGTATTAAAAAGATTGTTCTTATACTCTATAAACGTGTGCAAATGAAGGGTGTTAAAAAGACTCTTTGAAGCTAACTACTACAACACACTCGTACCATTCAAAACACTCCTGATTGTGGATACAATTATTTCACAATGTAAATAAATTAAACTATTTGAGTCTCAACTATTTAAAATATTTATTTGAGTTTTACATAATTTAATAGGTAGTATAAACAAACAAAAAATAAATTAATTATTCATTGCATATTCTACATAATGATCGAAAGAGGAGAAGACTTATATTCACCTCTTATTGTGTGCAGTTTTGGGAGATGAATACACTGGTAAAGAGTGTGGTTGTGAGTGCAATATTTAAAAAGTGAATAAAGGGTATACAAAAATTGAAGAAAATGAATGATTTTTTTGAATTACATACATATGACACCATTTTTTTATATTATAAACCTACTCTCCAATAGATGGTGTAGACTTTTTTTATCCAATGGGTTGGAGAAAAGTTATAAAACTCTCAATATTTTTTTATCCTAAGTTCTTAAAAAATTATTCTAAAATACTCAACTTTTATTAATATAGAGAATTCTATATAATTTTAGAAACAAATAACAAATCATATATTCAAACGTGTTATGGAAGACAAATAAAATCATTAAATCTAATCCTAACCATTCTGCACATGATATGAACATGTAGAAGATATTGTTTATGGCCTTGCGAATGAAGGGCCTGTGGAGTGTGGACCATGAACTTGTTGTATATCCTGTGCAGAATGGTCTTCAAATACTCCATCTCTCTCTCTGGGATCCTCGGATTCAAAGAGATTAAGCAACTTGAGGACAAAGCACTGGTCAATGTAGCGCTTGGCGACCTTGGTATCCGTATCAGTGATAGTTTTTCTTCATAACAGTGATAGTTTTTTTGAGTAACAGTGATAGTTTTTCTGAGTAACAGTGATAGTTTTTCTGAGTAATAGTGATAGTTTCTCTGAAGAATGTGATGATAGTTTTCGAAAAATAGAATAGTTTTTTCAAAAGATAATGATTTTTTCCGAAAGAATGATGATAATTTTTATATATAGCAGTGATAGTTTATGTGTGTAACGGGGATACTTAATATATTATATAGTGACAGTGATAATTTTTCTGAGTAATAGTGATAGTTTTTCTTAATAACGGTAATTGTTTTTATGTGTATTGATGATACTTCATTTGTTATGTTCTCTTTAGTTGATTTGTTTTATACTAATAAACAACATACTGGTTTTTATTTTTTCCTTTTGGTTGAAGAGTACTATTTTCTAATTTAAATTGAGAAGAATAAGATGGTAGAAAACAGTAGAGAATTCTTAGCCGAACTGGAGAAGTAGAAGGCGTGGCGTGGATGGGTCTGTTGTGGTGTCACGGGACAACAAGCAGATGTATTTGTTTAAGCCCAACCTCATGTTCAAACTGGGCCCTACTTTTCTATGTACCTGACCCATTTGTAATATATGGGTTATGTTTAACCCTGGTTCATAGTAGGAATCAGGGCTATACAAGTTGTTGTCAATTATATATGAGGTTGGCGTGTCGCAGCTAGAAAATTTAATCGGGGGCCCAAGTAAATCTTATTATATAAAAGGAGGATGCACCTCCTAAAAAGCTGCCAAGTGTCTCCCTTAATTTGCAGCCAAGTGTCGATGCTTTCTTGCTGCCAAGTGTATCCCCTAAATTAGTGACAAGTGTTTATAATGTTATTAAGATTTTTTCACTTAAAATTTGGAAAAAAAACTCAACACTTCAAAATAAGTATTTATAATTTTATTAATATTTTTTTATTGAATGTTTGGAAAAAAACTTTTCCTCTCCAAAATGAGTTTACGCCAAGGGGCGTGAGATTGCTGGGTGTCCTCGAAGAGACTCACCCCAACAACAGTCGATTGGTTTCCTTCGCACACAAGAATGATGATCGAATTTGTATCCGCGTGCGGATTCTTCCCAAACTAACAAAGAGATCTTTGCCAAATATGAAAAATTGAGCACAATTTGGCAAAGAAATAGCCCCGCGATGGTCGCGCGCAGAGGCGGATTTACAAACGGCAACAACTTAGAATCGACTCTGATGACGGTGCGTAGTGGATCTCGATTTGTAAAACCCACGAATGTATGCAGATGAAGGCGCAACAATGCTGATTTCATACGGTGAGCCATAACACTAAGGTCTGCTTCAGACCAATATGCGCACAAAGAAAGCATTGATGTTTGGTAATTTTAATTTCTTTATATATTGTTGAATTTAGAAATATAAAGTATTGGTTGTTTATATATCTTTTTTTTTTTTTTGTAAAAACCAAATAAAGAAGCGGTACTACTACTTTTTGTTTATTCTCTTCTTTTCTCCTTTCGTAAACAATGATTTCCGATTGTTGATTATATGCTGAGTTTTGTTAAAAGATGAGTTAGCACAAGTTTTAGAAAATTTTATCACTAATTTTTTATATAGGTATTTGTGAATTATGATTTTAGTTCAGGAAAAAGCTCACAAAGAATCATCAAGAGCTGGCTCCAAGGTTTAACAGCTTTGTAGATATAGTTTTGGCAGTTATTTATGTTGTATGTGTATCTATAACGAAAATTGAGTATGCAAGAAAGACTTTTAATACTTTCCTGCTTTATCCGAGTGCTGCAAAAAAAATGTTTAGTGTTGGGGTAATGTTTACAATTTCTTAGACCGAAATTGTAACTTCCTCCCCAAATAGTATGCACCACTATAATGTGACTTTTATAGTGCATTTGACGTTATTCACTTCTAACATTTTTATGTGTGTTCATTCTGATTATTTGTTCTTGCATGAACATGAAAAACTATATGCATTAGTAGATTTGATTGAGTTGTTATCTAGTGATATAAAAATTTGTAATTTCTAAACTCGGAATGTGATGAACCCATAGAGTTTGGATGTCAATTTTACAAGACATGCTTTGTTACATAAATGGAAATCATTACAGATGGCAAAATTTAAGTTTTTAAGATGCTTCAGTGCTTTCAGGTATACAAAATTACATGTTACTTCTTTATATACTTTGCCAATAGTCTAGCCGAGAGGTTTTGTATACTTTGAGGGGTCAATTTCTGCAAGAATAAAAATGTTATTTTGCATGAATTCTATGTGAAATACCGCTGCTAATTTTATTGAGTCTACTGATGTGAATTGTTTTTCAAGGAAAAAGTCATTGATCCCATAGTTCCTATTGATCCCAAGATAGTTGAGGTTGTTGTTGCTGAAAGAATGGTCACCAGGAGAAGGCTTGAATCAAGCAAAGCTAGTGAGGCTCATGAAACGTTAGCTAAGGAGGAGAAGCAGAAGAAGAGAGCTGCTGCACTTGGAGAAGTCTTTAAGAAGAAGAGGAAAGTTTCAAAATTCTGTTCAAAATATCATCAATTTGCGAGTTTGTATTGTCAATGTTACTGCTCCCCATCAGATTTGGGAGTGGTCCCAATTCCGACAAAGTTCTGTTCTTTGTTTTGAATTTTGAGTTTGACAGTTCTTCACTTTATGGCGCATTCATTCTGTTATGTTCTTGATTTGCTGCAGTGCAAGCAAAAACTATGCTCAACTCCTTCTCTTTAGAATCCACAATTGTTCCTCTTTTTTACGATTCAGAACAAAGTATTTTATACCAAGAACTCTGAGTCGAACACCATTAAGAGATACTTCAAAAAATGTATGGAGATGATCATTGTATTCGCATATTTCAGGTGCGAATAATTTCTCAATTTACGTTATGGTTATATCTTGATATTGTTTATTGGAATGTTCTTGGTTCTAACGCAAGACCCTAAAGTTATGTTTAAGATAATTGATTTTGTTTATTTCATTTCTTCATTGAGTGAATTCTCTGCGTTGGGTCTATAATTTTGAGAATGGTAGCTACTGCATAGGCCTCTGAAAGAAACTCGGCTAAATGATCTTAGTCTTGATGCTTTAAGCGGTTCAAAGGAGTTTAACATGGATGTGTTTCCAAAGGAAAGCTCTTTTATTCATAAACTTAGTGCGAGTAACATGATGAGCAGTTCAGACACTACATTACACTGTGAAGGACTGAATGCCCCAAAGCTTAGATATCGGGTATGACCACTGATTTCTTACTATGATTAACAATTTATTGGAGTATAATACACACACACACACACACACACAAAAATTTAGGAATTGAACCATCTCACACAGGCTTCCTTTCAAAATAAAATAATTTAGGTTAATTAGAATTTGCCCATTGATTAGAATTTTATACACCATTTGATGTTAAAAAAGACTTCATTGTGATTTGTCAGTAGTGTGACATCAATTATGTTTCTGCCCCTATTTTTAAATGACATAGGAAAAGTATATAATAATCCAAATCAGATCTTAGGCGCCTTAATCTTATGAGTGTGTTGAATTAGTTTTGTCTTAATTGATGTCTCTGCACTATTGATTTAGTGAATATTGCTATTTTCACAAGTTCTAGGTTGTTTGACATTCTTATCTATTTATCTGGAGCAGGTGGTTCTTGATTTGGATGAAAATCTGGTATGTGCATATGAGACGTCAAGTTTGCCAGCTATACTATGTAGTAAAGCCGCAGAAGCTGGCATAAAATGGTTTGCATTAGAGTGCATATCTTTTGTTGGCAATTTACAAGCTTAAATTTGTATTGACATACCCTATTACACATTAGTATTGTAGTAAAAATGAAATTGTGTATGTTATAGGATGCGGAGACTAGGATCGTTCAATTTTAAAGGGTGTAATTTGATAATTCATGATTCAGTTGCTTTTCAGGGGAAGAGCTTCAACAGCCCATATCAATAGTGATTTACTTTCTTTATTAGGTATCAAAAGGCAATTGGGATATATCAACAGGTAGCTCTCTACTCTCTGAACAATAATTTACTCAAGTATGGAGCTAGAGGACATTTTCTTAATTTTGGAATCTGCCAATTGTGTGAAGGAGATGTTGTTGCAATAAACAATGCACTGGAAAAATATCAGGCAAGTCTTTTTATGTTTACTTTCATTATAACTGTTGCTCTAATGCAGGACTTGGAACCTATATTTACGCAAACTCGAGAGTGCTCGAAGGTGGTGTGAAAAAAGTAGCCGAGAAAGGAAAGAGAAAAAAAAGGTGGGCATAAAGGTTTTTTAAAATTAGGTATGAAACTATATACTTGATCTTAATTATTTATTTATTGATGGTTACATCTTCTCCGATCGCAGCTGTCGGTTCGGCGTACATTAGGCGGCGAGTCTTATATTAAAAATGAATCCCACGTCTAGAGCTACAAAACACCTAAATTGAATCAATCACAAACCATCTCTATCAGTGTTGCCCCATATCACATCCATTCTTCTTGTAAGCTAACTTTGCTTATATAGTATGTGTATCGTGATGTGATTGTATTTTGTGTTAACTGTGTTAGGGAGTGATGGAAGGGGATGTATCCTTTGGTGTATTTAAAAGGGATGGAGTTGTGATGGCCAGATTGCAGCCGGTTAGAGATAAATAGGCTACTAAGTGTAAACGTAGTATTGGGCATTCAATACGTGGCACGACAGGTTTCTACCTCTCTTTCTTTTCCTTTAGTTGTATCGGCTTCTTAGCACAACGTTGACGATGCTAACAGCTACTGGGTATTTAACTTTGATTTTTTTTTTTTTTGTGTCATTTTACTTTAAGAATATCAGATGCTGCATAAAATTGCAGTCTTTCGAGTTTTGCAATATACTATATCTAGCAATTTGGAGGCCAATGTATATTAATAGCTATAAAACTAGAATATAACTAAAATATAACCAACATCAATTTTTCAGGTTTTTAATGTTTTGATCTATTTTTGGTGCTTTTATTTATCAAAATATAGATCATGGGAAGTTTGTGTTTCTTGATACTGTGAATTCGTTTGACAAGGCCCTAATGTTAGGAGGGAAGATTTACCTCAACCAATTACATTGGGAACTGGATTTGAAGAGGAAATGACACAAGATCAACTCACAATTGGAAGAGACATTTTTAAAATCCTATTGATAAACAAATTCTTAGTTAAGGTGGGTTAAAATAAAAATAGAGTTGTTTCTTGACGAATTCTTGCTTACATGATAATAATGTTGAGAGGTTGAGATTTAGAGAAAATATTTATTTTAGATTAAAAATATTCTGTTGAAATTGTGTAAATTCATTACTCCTTATATTCTTTACCCTATCACCACAATTGAAACAAAAATAATGTTGTTTCTTGATGGATTCTTGCTTATATGATAATAATGTTGAGAGGTTGAGATTTAGAGGAAATATTTATTTTAGATTATAAGAATTCTGATTAAATTGTGTAAATTCATTACACCTTATATTCTTTGCTCTATCACCACAATGAAAAAAAATCCAAACTAAGGAGACAGTGGCAAATGCACTTAAGCTAACATTCAAGAATCGTTTGATATCTAATGTACTTCTGCAGGTTAACCATTGATTAAAATGCTTCAGTTATTGGTTACAAGAAGCTTCAATTTCTCTGGGAAATCTCTTTTAAATAAATGTTGTGCAACAAATGCATGTGCAGACAAGATTTGATTGAGAATATCAAATTAAACATACAAACTAATATAACTAGGGTTCTGCCCGTGCGATGCACGTGCCTATTATGATTTTGTTCTAAAAGACATTTGAAGATTATATTAACTATCGTAATTTTTGTTTTAAATTTTTATTATTGTTGAGAATCTTTAAATAAATATGATAATAACTAATTTAAACCAACATATCCAAGAGTTGGTTGTCCAAATAAATTTTTACCATGGGGTTAAAATCAAGTTTTACATCTATGTGTAATCCAAACTCACTTTTTCATCATAACATTAATCAAAACATCAAATGGCCTCGATCCAATGTTTTTCACCACTTTTTAACCATTCATTGGGTACGTGTTGGAAAATAATATTGCAAGGACTTTTATATCTTTATAACACCATGATGTAACATAGTTTTATTTATCATGCAAGTAAAAAATTTCAAGTCTTTCCCTAATCCCACAAAGCTACACATTTTCAAATTCAAGTCTTTCCCTAATCCCACAAAGCTACACATTTTCAAATTCAAGTCTTTCCCTAATCCCACAAAGCTACACATTTTCATCGCAACTCCATGACTTATCGGCCCATCATATGGTCTTGATCCAAAGTTTCTCACTACTCGTCAACTCCCATTCATTCAGCTTAATCCAAAGTTTCTTAATAAAACGTCAACTCTCATTCATTCAGCCTTGGTAATTGACATACATCATTAAATACTGCTGATTATTCAGCATTGGAAATTGACATACATCATTAAATACTGTTGATTATAGGGAGTTTTCATATCTATATAACACCATAGGTAGACCATAAACAACAAAAAGTTACAGGAAATTAAATCTTTATTGGTTCAAAATTTTTAAAACAAAAGTAGATACTCGTCAAATTTCCAGCAATATACAGTCGGCCATCTACATGTTGCATACTTGGTTTAGGTTTTGTCATTGAGGACATGTGAAACAGTGGAAGATTGATATTTGGCTCTGAAATTATATGGTGCAGCCTTAACTTGAAACTTGTGCATTTTATCAATAATCCTAAGAATGCTTGCTGGAGCTTGACCAAGACCGACTTTGTTAGCGTCCACTTCCTATAAAAAGAAAATTTATCAATCTATTATTTTAGTACGATAGTTCTTAAAGAGTTAGGAGTTTTAGTAATTAAAATATTACATACTGAAATTAAAGTTGATGCAGTTGTTCTATACCAGTAAAAAATTAGATAAATAATGAACATAAATGTGTAGCACCCCTTTTCCTCTTCTCCCTCAATCTCGTTTCACTTGCTGAAATTCTCAAGAAGGAACTTAGATCACATCACGCCTGTACCACATTCATCTCATGGTTTAAATTGGTGGAGGACGTCAATCAAAAACCATACACTTGCCTGACTTACCTGGTAATAGGCTGCACTGATATCCTGACCACACCTGTCTTTAAGCAAACTGAGAAAACAATTAACAATAAAATAGGACACACCTAGTTTACCATTAACTTACCCTTATCTCAAATTCTTCTTTAATTATTAAAACAATCTTGAGAAAACTAACAGGAAAAATAAACCAGAAAATGCTAACTACTGTCCCCAATTCCCACTTGATTTGTATTTGTATGACAAAGAAAAATTACTGCAAAACAGATATAGTCCCTACTCCACTGTTGATGATAGGAAAGTAAAACAGAAGAGGCAGAAAAAATTTAAAGAAAGAAATACCTTTACCTTAAACTTACCTTAGCACCTCGGGGAACGAAAGCACAACTTAAGTTAACCCCATACCTGTTGAGATATCAACACAAACTCATTTTTGTTGCTCACGGTGTAAATGGAAAGTACTGTAGAATACACACATATTTTAGTCTTTTAGTGAGGATTCATGATAATAATTTATGGTTGAATATGGTAGGCTTGAATGATTTTTTACTTGATAATGTTAGTGATAATTCCTAATTAGACCAAATAATTTAGTGAAGAACCATGTCCATCAGCTCTGTTTGAATATACAGATCACTTAATTCCCTTCTCAGAGGAGGAGGAATTACATCACTAAGCACCTGCTAAATTTTCACATATTCTTAATTAATTATCAAAGTTGTATGATTCAAACCCCCATTAACCAGAAAACAAAAAAGATCCCCAAAAATCTTGATAAAAGAGTCTTCAATTTCAGAAATCAAATCAATATTCCCTCAAACTCTTTTTAAATAAATAATTATACAAGAAACCCATATAATTTGAAAGCATTAGATCATTAAAGTACCAACATTTCACGATCTAAGTGTCACGAAGTTTGATCCTCTTTGCATCAATACAATGTCTAAAATATTCACAATATTCTTTATTGTTATTATTGCATTAATCTCCGTGTTCAAGACTGAAGTTCAATTTACATGAAAAAATTGCACAAACCACTCAATTCAAGAATTTAGAGCAAGTTCCATAAACCTAAAAGATGTGTGTAAATTGTTCTCACCAGACTATGACTGAGGCCGATACTTGGTGGTAATCTCAAACATGTTGCCGAAAAAAATGCACCGTCTAAACTGTCCGTGCATCGCCACCGCTGGAAAATGAGGGTACTGGACTACATCAGCCCCATATCAGCCATCGAAAAAGCTGATACACGCAGTGGCGGAGTTGCAGGAATATAAACGGTGGAAATCATTATGAAATAGCAAAACATCGATTTGATATTAGGTCTTCAAATTAATATTTCCACATTATACATTAGATTTTTTAATGTAACACATGGCAGAAGAAGCCTTGCCTCAAATTAACACATGGCAGAAGCAGAAGGAAATCATCCTCCTTTTATAATATCATTAAGCATGACGTCGATACCTCTTTGTCTTGCAACAGCAGCAACGCTGCTGTAATTCCCAAAATCTAAACCCACAAAGCTCATGTTTGTTTGCTGGTGCAAATTTGTGGCGTAGTGACTTTTGCAAAGTAGTGTGTGTCGACCTGAGGCACAAATATTCCAAATCAGTAATAATTATTAAGTACAACAAAATACACTTGAATTTGAACTACTTATACTTCATTTGAGATGATTCAAATCAAAAGGCAAACATGCCAAAGCACAAGAAAAAAAGAGTTTAAAAAAAGTCTCCTCAGAAGAACTGTCTAGCATATACTTTCCAATTCAAGGCTTGAAACATATTTTTCCATGCTTTGCAAGCAATCGGGGGCATCATCCAGATGAGCACTCAAACAAACCATTACAACAGAACGACACCACCTTCTCTAATAGTCTAACATAATCATTCATTCTAAATATGAAAGCTATGAACTAAGGAAACGGAAAAGGCAAACAGTAAAGCAGAATGACCAATGACGCTCTCTAGAAACAGACCTCAATTATCAAGGGAACCAAGCCGGTAGTATTGCTTCATCTGATGGAATGGAGCTGCAAAATTATATATTCATCAGTTTGCTGATATCTAACCTAACAACAGAAACTCAACTAATATCGAACACTTGGTGTGCCTATTGTTTGGAATGCAAAATATCTCAATGAGGCAAAATCCAAAAAGCCCATTACGCTATAATAAATTTTTTTATTATAATCATCAGAAAAAGTGAGCTCACAGTTCTCATTGCGTAAAGAACTCCTCTGAATCCACTGAACTCATTCAGTATCGATTCAACAGAAACTTATCCATCAAATTTCTGCGGCAGCGACTCAATTCTACTCTAGTCTCCATCATGGCCCGATTGTCTCCTACGTACAGGCCCACAACCTCCTTCCTGCAGCCCGATCAGGCCCGAATAACATGTTCGATCAAAATTTTCAATTCAAAAATTGAAAAAAATTAACACCGCTGAATAGAAATTAATCTGATCTCGATTGATTAAAAAATTACCTGACGCGATAGCTGCGGGCTGATCGACCGATGGCTATGGATCGAGGAGGTCATTTTGAGGCCAGAAGAATAGTAATTTTCCATCCCTGGATACGGCAAACCTCCCTGAGCTTCGCGCTTCCGTCCATTCATTCATCGAGCCCTTTTTCACCGATTCCCATTTGCGGGCTTAAGTGAATCCAAATCCTGAAAACAAAATCTATCAAGAATCAAATCAAATATTCGAAGCCACCACTTCAGAACCAATCTATCAACAACACTGTAATATTGAACCAAATGAGTTTTTCAAAGGGGGATTAAATTACGTACAAATATAGGCGGAATGAAGAAAAGAAATCAAAATCCTAAGTGTCTGTCGCTGAATCTATTCATAAATCAGAACCTATTAAATAAATGATCCTAATATGCAATAATAATTTAGTGTACGAATTTTGTTTCTCTAAGAAGACGAAGGATTTTGGAAACTCAGGTTAAATGAAAATAAATTCTGAAGGAGAAGGAACCAGGTGACTTAGCCCACTTGGTCATTGGGCTCCTGAATTGAGTGGGAGACCCAAGTTCAATTCCACTTGAAAACGAATTGGAATATGAGAGTTATAAGATGATTTGGTGAATTTGTGGAGTGTTTGAGTGCTTGGTTGCATTAATAAAAAATATAATACAGGAGTTAAGAAAATGTGACACATGTTAGAAAAAGAGAACGACACATGACAGCAGGCTCAATTGGACACTTGTCAGCGTATTAGATACGACACTTGGCGGGCTGTGATGAAAAACGTTCTACTTTTATAATATAAGTGTACGAATTTTGTTTCTCTAAGAAGACGAATGATTTTGGAAACTCAGGTTAAATGCAAATAAATTCTGAAGGAGAAGGGAAGTGAAGAGAGACGGTCTCTGTAGCGGAATGAAACGAATTGCATTAATAAAAAGTATAATACAGGAGTTAAGAAAATGTGACACATGTTAGAAAAAGAGAACGACACATGGCAACAGGCTCAATTGGACACTTGTCAGCGTATTAGATACGACATTTGGTGGGCAGTGATAAAAAACGTTTTACTTTTATAATATAAGATTGAAACGTGCAGATTAATATAATTGAAATGTGACAAGTGCACGGATTTAAAATTCGTACACTAGATATATATTAAACTTGGTGTATTATATTTACAAACTATAAAAAATAAAAATAATTGGCCCGTGCATTGCACGTGCTAAAAACTAGTAGATAAAATAAACAAATTTGAACAACATTTAAAGCAAGATTTTATTATTAACACGTTAGATTTTCTAGTGATAACTTGATGATATATGACAAATTTTCAATGTCATGAGAGGATAAAAATATAATACTCCCTCCTATTCATTTTAGATGTAATTCTAAGTTTGTTAAGATAAAATAATAATTTTTTATGCTAAAATTAATCTTAGTTAACAATAATTATTATTGGATGTAAAATTATTCGCACAACACATTTGAAGGTAATTTGAAATTTTAAATAAATATATTTGATAAAAACTCGTATGAGACGGTCTCATGTATGAGATGGGGTACAACCTAGCACAAATCACACCCACCTCCTCCCAAAGTGTTAAGACGCCAATGCCCAATTTATGTCACGTCTCATCGTGAGACGGTCTGCAGAGGTCCCGAATCGGGTTTTTGTGAAGCGTAAGTCTAGAGGAGGGGGTGAATAGACTTCAAAAAAAACTTTTGTGCAAATCAAAGTGTGGGTAGTTAACCCGATCGAGTGTGAGTGAATCGGTTTAGGTGATAATTCAACTTACTTGTCCTCAAGGCAGATCGGCCGGTAACTATCAGTTTAACTGATGTGTCCGGAAGCTTAAGTTTTAACCGTGTGAAAAACTAGTTTTGATAAATCAGATTCCAAAGTTAATCGCTTAATCACCGATCAAGTGTCGTTTGATCGGATCGTAAGCTTGGTGCTAATCGATCTCAACTTGGAATAAGTATGCGCTTTAAAGGTTGTGTGCGATTTGTGTAATCGCTAATCAAAGCGGTAAAGGCACACAAGATTTATAGTGGTTCGGACAAACCAAATTCCCTACGCCCACTCTTCCCTATCACAAGGGACACCTACTTAACCAACCGGACTTTGTTTTATGTGTAAGTCCAACACAAAGACACCAACTAGATGTTTAAGGAGTTCACACTCAACCGATCCCCGTAGATCGAACTAGAAACCCTAGTCTCGAATTTGCTAAACAACTTAACCTAACTTGGGTGTTTGGGTAAGATTGTTTTGGTTCCAACTATGAAATTTTTTTCACAGAGATAAAAAACTAACAAAAAATAGATGAAAAGATTTCTATGCTAAGAACTTTATGGGATGAACACTTAATGAAAATTAATCTTCTTGTTCGTGTTCTTGTGCGGAAATCGATATTAGCTTGAGCTTCTTGATTGTTCAACGTCTCCGTTATCTCACTCAAGTGTGATCCCATATTTATAGACCTTGAAATCAAAGAGCCGTTGGAGAGCAATTTGAATTTCAGGCTATATTTGGTAGACTTGCAGCTTGATGCGACGAGCTTCAGAACGGCATGGCCAAAAAAGCGTGAATTTGTACTTTGTAGCCACATAAGAGAGGTAGCATCAAATCCGCAAATCACGGCTCCGATCATACGTGTCTTGTTCTTATTGATAGCAGACTCACTTTTCAAAGGATGTTCTTCCAACTACGCCGACATTCTTCTTGTTCGGATCATAGACGATGATTAGGTGAAACATCGATTTCACCGGTGGAATGACCGATCACCGAATCGATCGTCTACGATAGAGTCTTCAAAGTCTTTGGTTGACTTAGCTTCAACTAGCGGACTCTTTACCGATGTAGGTCTTCGTCCGATCTTCCGAAGTCATCCGATCTTCAAGTATACCGAAGTTTGAGCTTTATGACTTCACCGAGATATCGACTAGATCGATCGATCCGATCTTCGTTCTTTTTCTAAAGATTCGCCCGCCTTGACATCACCGGCCCTTTGAGTCTTCAGATCTGACCTATACATATTGAGTTTCCCCCTCAATATGTGACCTATCTATTTCATCAATTGTTCTATACAATCATTATCAACTGGTTTCCTATAGCAGGTAATATAAACATCAGTCAGCTAACAGGTCTGACTGGTCCTATTACATGTGTTTTTGGAACTTTCATCAAAACTATAAATTTCCCAACACGGTCTTATGCAAGCCTTCCTCAATATATTTAGGGTATATATGAGATAATGGTTGAAGAAAATGCCAGAACGATGTACAAACATTTTAAAGGTTAAAACAACATTTTAAAAAAAAGCGGGAGGAGTAATAAACAAATAAATTAAGAGTTATAGAGAAAAAAAATTAAAAAAGAAGAAAGCTTCCATTATTCAAACACATTCAAACTATGAACTAAAAATAAGTGTATCCTGCGCTTACAAGGGGTTGAACTTGGGCTGCTTCAAAGTAGAGGCATGTATGTTTCGGCGACAAATCATTGCACCAGGTCACATACTTAAAGTACACACATTCTTAAGGTATGTACATATACAAATTTTCTAAAAAAAATAAAATCAAGGGGCTCAGTGCCCCCCACCCCCCCTCCCCTCCTCGGGATCCCCTGGCTCCGCCCCTGGTCATCAAACAATCAAAATAAATTACCAGCTCTCAAATGGATATACAGTGAGTACGATTGAATCCACATAGGAAATAATGATTTATTTCTTACGAGTAAAATTAACCAAATGGAGGGTTTGAGTTTGTTATATAACAACTAAAATATAATAACTAAACATACAATAAATATGAGTGCTCTCAATACGAGAGAAATTCTTATCCAAGATTCACTTTTTTTTTATCGGTAAAGAAAAATATATTAATGAAGGGTATAAGGATACCCAAAAGAATACAAATAATCAAATAATGAGGCAAATTACAACATGAAAAGTCAGCACCCTAAAACTGTTGTAGGTCGTTCAAGCCCGTCAGAGTAAGGAAAATTACATGTTTCACTACACCTAACAGAATTCCAATTCCAAAGCCTAGATTTTATCTCCTCAACTCTCTTCTCAAATACAATCACCTTGCTTCTGAAGATACGAGCATTTATCCACTTCCAAATCACCCACACAACACAAAGCCAATGAGCATTCTTAAATGAACAACCTTTCTTACCAGGGAGGATGCCACCGTGCCTTATGAGTTGTACCAGCGGCTGATTGTGATTAATAAAGGGTACTCCAAGCCATTGGTAACATTTCATCCACACATGGTGAGCCAAAGGTCATAGAAAGAACACATGATTCACCGATTAGGGGCAATTGATATAGAAAACACGCAACGGGTTGTCATCGTCTGTAAGAATGTTTCTCCTGAGCAAATTGTCTTTAGTTGGTAGTCGATTCCACAACACTCTCCAAGCATTTTCCGAAACTTTCCTTGGTACAGACTTGTTCCAAATGCGTTTGAACCCACTAATCAAATATGGGCGATCCACCACATGTCCACTATTGTAAAGAGCATTACACCTCAATGAGTCCGTTGCACCATACTTTAAAGAAAACTTGTTAATCAAATCGCATAAATCACTAAGCATATGAAGCTCAAGATCAAAGAGAGATCTCCTCCAACTCCATTCTCATTCCATCTCTCCCCCACCCACTTCCCCTTTGACCGAATGGATCCCTCTATACTAGTACATAATCTGAATAATCTAGGGAAATGAACACTAAACGTCTCACTACCCGCCTAACAATCACCCCAAAAATCAGTTCCCACCCTCATCCCCAATGGTCATATCAGGATTACCTTAGAACTAAACTCCTTTTAATGAAGAGTCATGACATTCAATTATAAACTAAGTTTTGTATGCACTAGGTGCACCGTGAACTTTATAGTGTATTTTAAAATCATACAACTTATTGCACTGAAATATACAATTTGTTTACACTTAAGCGTACAACTATTAATATGGAAAACAAGTTGCACAGTTCAGTATAAACAAGTTGTAGGTTCTAAAATACACTGGAGTGCACGGTACAATTGATTCACATGAGACCCACTCTCAATTATATTATCGATCATCGACTAATAAATTATTCTAGCAATTCAAGCATTTAACCTTATACTTAAAATGACTAATTTTACACGACGTGCATTGCATGTGATACGTAAGTAGTTAATAAAAATCGTTATAAAAAAAATAAGATCAATATTTTAGAAAATTAAGACTTATTTATTTAAATTACATTTTATATCACTAATTATTACACACAAAATCAACTTCTTTTTGTCTTATTTATTTAAATTGACTAAAACGCCTTTATAAAAAAACTCATTCATTCCCTCCAAATATCAATAAACAATTCAAATGTCAATAAACAACTCCTTTATTAAAAACTGTGTCAAAGTCAAATGAGATGTATGAAAAAAGACGGAGATAGAAATTGATTTCAAGAAAAAAATGTATTCATATTAATTATATAATTTATTCATTAATATGCAACGTTTAAAATTTCATGAAGAATTTATAATATATTTTTATGTTGAAAACTTTTATCACTATATTTTCTCTCACATTGTGTTATTGGATGTGTATAAATTCTATTATTTTAAAACGGATTTGATAATATGCCCACAGGTGAGCACAAACTTATATGTCCACAGCTTATGTGGCACGCCACATATGCAAGGTCCCGCCATCATTTAATTAGTTTCTTTAATTAATTCAATCTTCTCATTTATATTATATTCCATATTATACCCAATTTCATTAATTATATTAATTTTTTTTTAATCGACCCGGACCCAACCTGGCCCGAACTCGAACCCGGCCCGAGTGGTTCATGGTTCACCCAGCCCGAATGGTTCATGGTTCATGATTTAGGGTTTAAGTTTATATAATTAATGAGAAGATTGAATTAATTAAAGAAACTAATTAAATGATGATGGGGGACCTTGCATATGTGGCGTGCCACATAAGCGGTGAACATATTGTTGGGGAATGATTTGCACAGATCTATTCGGGGTGAATATTTAAATACAAATTTAATTCATTAATTATTACTAGCATGAATTAATCCTATATTAATTCAAATAATAATTGCAACAACATATCATGCATATAAAAAGCCACGTAAAACCTACGCATGCAGAATCTACGGGTTTACGTGAATGTACCTCTCGGGATGGCCGTGACTTCGGTCGGACGGACTAACCAAAAGGACTTCCCAAGTATTCCCTTAGTCCTTGCTCAACTATCCGGTGGAAGGACACTCGTCGAACAATTAACAAAAGGAAAAAATAAACTTTGTTGCACCACCTTTGTGGATTTGCTAATATTTTCAGCACATGGAATTGTACTTGGGAATGAACTAATCATCCCCTATTTATAGGAGAGGAGGGGGTCGAAATTCTTGTAGAAAAACAATGTGGGAAAAGACTTTTCTTGGTCACCAATAAATCTTGAATATATCCCTTATATTCTTTTTCCCATAATTAAAATATTTCACAAAATCCCACCTCCTCTATAATATGGATTTTTCGAAAATAACATGTGCAAGATTCCAAGATTTGGATCTTCTTGAATTTATGAGATATTCTTGTATTTTAAGAAATGCATATCTTCCATAATATCTTTCCAAGAAAATCAAGAAAATCTTTCTTGCCCATTATATTTCCTATTTTTCAAAAATTTCTATATAGATAAGCTAGTGGGAGATTTCTTGAATTTAATGAGATAATCTTGTATTCCAAGAATACATATCTTCATTCCATAACAAAATTCAAAGAAAATCTTTCTCCCATCGTATCTATAAATTTCGAAAATATTGGTTGGAAAATTAAGCAACAATATTTATTTTATTTTAATCACCTTTTCAGTTATTGGACTATTTGTTGGGCTACTCAGGGGGCCTTTAGGAGAATTAAGATTAGACCTTCTAATGGACCTTGAATATCTAATATTGAGCCACAATATAATTCAAGCCCATAAATATTAATTAATCCCACTACATAATTATTATTGCACTATCCATCTTAACCCATATTACAATCAATATGGCTCCTGGTCATTATTTCCCGTGTTTAAGATTATCTAGCCCATTAATTAATTCAAGCCACTGAAATAGCTTTCTGTTAATTAATATCTTTTGTCCTTGGTCGAGGAACGGTTCAACATTATTATCCATACCGGAAACTAATTCCACTTTCAAGATTTGGTATGATAAAACTTATGAACCTCCCAAGGGGGCAAATCAAGCAAGCGTACTTGCACACGATTCTTCGTATTAAATCTTAGCAATCACATGTGACCAATAATATTGCCCAAGATAAAAAGTATTGAATCTCTCTGATTCGCTACCCATGATAAGTCAAAGCAATAGTTACCAATCCCACATGATCCTATTTAAGGGACGAAGGTTAAGAAACAACGAACCACTGAGGTCTAATTCTTCCTTGTTCAGTTCTGAAGAATTTATCCTCCTGTAGGTCCTATTCAGCGCATCAGTCATGCACTAGTGTAATCTCTTGGTCAAGACAAACCAATCTGAGCCTTACACCTCAACCTTTCGCGATGGTTGTTCATTTCCATCTAGGTCGTGAATGACGTACTTATAGTTACAAGGGACTGTTAATTTAATCTTTTGTGATCTGGTATCACTAAATTAACTACAGTGTAACACGTACGAAATATTGAACAGTTATGCAGTAAATATATATAACATTCAATCATATTTAAAGCATCAGTGATAAACCATTTATTTCAGTAAATAAGTCAAAAAATTCAGTTTCGATTATACAAAGTAAAAAGCATACTTTTCAGTATAATCCCAACAATCTCCCACTTATGCTCAAAGTCTGCTTTTAAGTATACTACAACACGTCTCGCGTAGTCCGTGACATCTAATGTCACCTACACGAACCTAATAATTTCTCCCACTTATACTCAAAGCAGATTGGCAACGGTCTTGACACCCATTCCACTCACATGTCTCTCGAATGTATTCAGAGGTAGACGCTTTGTGAATGGATCTGCTAGGCTGTCCTCAGACGCTATCTTTGCCACATCTATATCTCATCTCTTAACGATTTCTCGTATAAGATGTCTTTCCTTTAATGTGTTTGTTTGACTCGTGGACTCTTGGTTCTCTTAAATTTGCAACTGCCCCTAGCAGATATTGCTAGACAAATTCAGAAACACCATCCAAGTCCACTAAGAAGATCTAGAGCCCAATCGGTTCCTTCACTGCTTCACAACAGCTACTTACCCGACTTCCATGGTTGAGTCAGTGATGCATTTCTGCTTCACACTCGTCCATTTGATGGCTACACTTCCCAAATGGAAACACACTAACTGAGGCAGATAACTTCTGGAATCTAAATCTGATTGGAAATCTGAGTCCATGGGTGGCCGATGGGGATTGGAGTATCTGACTGATAAATCAACATTCTATCCCGAGTTCTTTTCAGACACTTCAGAATGTTTTTAACTGTCGTCCAATGCGCTTTCCCTGGGTTACTTTGATATCTTTCTACCATGCCTACGGCAAAGCAGATATCCGGTCTCGTACACAGCAATGCATACATAAGGTTTCCGACAGCCGAAGCACAAGGAATACCTTTCATGTCATCTATCTCCTTTTGCGTCTTAGGGGACATTTTCTTGGATAGATGGATTCCAAGTCTGAAAGGTACGAATCCTTTCTTGAAATCTTGCATGCTGAAGCATTTCAAGACAGTGTCTATGTATGAAACTTGCGATAACCCGATCATCCTTTTCTTGCGATCTCGAGTGATCTTGATCCCAAGGATGTGTCCGGCTTTCCCTAAGTCTTTCATATCAAACTGTTTTGAAAAACATGCCCTTACGTCTGATCACACCTTCACATCGTTCCCGATGATCACAATGTCATCTACGTATAGTACTAAGAATACCAATGCAGTTCCGACACGCTTTTTATACACACAACTTTCAAACTCGTTTTGATCAAACCCATAAGACATTATTACATGATCAAAACTTTGGTTCCAAGCTCTGGATGCCTGTTTGAGTCCGTAAATGGACCTCTTGAGCTTACAAACTAGGTGTTCTTGGCCTGTTTCAATGAAAACTTGGGGTTGTTGCATATAGATCTCTTTATCAAGACTTCCGTTAAGGAAAGCTGTCTTGACATCTATTTGCCCTATTTCAAATTCGAAATGCGCAGCAATCAATAAGAGAATACAGATGGACTTAAGCATGGCTACGGGCGAAAAAAGTTTTCCTCTTAATCGATCCCTTCTTTCTGAGTGTAACCTTTCGTCACTAGTCTTTCTTTAAAGGTTTCAACCTTCCCGTCCGGTCCTCTTTTCCTCTTATATATCCACTTGCATCTAATGGTTTTCCCCCATTAAGTGGTTCGACTAGCTCCCATAATCTATTATGAAACATAAAACCCACTTTGGCTTTCAATGCTGTTTGCCAAGAATCTGCATCCTTATCTTGGAGTGCTTCGTCATATGTCCATGGGTCTGATTCCGGGAATCAAGTTCGAGGACTCTCCTATTCCCATGAATCTCTCAGGCTGTCTAACAACCCTCCCACTATGACGAGGCTCTGGTTGTGAAAGCGTATCGTTTGTTATATCATCTAGTACTGTTGGCACTGAGGTTTGCCCTCTAAGCTCATTTAAGGTAATCTCACTTCTGGGTTTTCTTTGGTTCATATAGTCTCCTTCCAAAAATCTAAAGTGGGTGCGGATGACCACCTTTTGATCTTCGGGACTATAGAACATACACCCTTTTGTTCCCTCGGGGTATCCTACAAACAGCCTTAATTCTGATCGAGGATCCAATTTACCGGTTTCCTTGTCCAACACGTAGGCCGAACACCCCAAAGTTCTCATGTGTCTCATACTAGGCTTGCGCCCGGTCCACAATTCTTTGGGAGTTTTGGGAACCGATTTGGATGGCACCAAGTTCAGAATGTAAGTCGTTGTTTTCCAAGGTATGACCCCAGAACGACTCGGGAAGATCCTCATAACTCATCATTGATCTAACCATTTCCAAAAGAATTATGTTACTTTTCTCTGCAACCCTGTTTTGTTGAAGGGTTCCGGGTGCAGTGAGCTGGGATACAATCCCTTCATCAGATGAGTAGTTCAAAAACACATCGCTGAGGTATTCGCCTCCACGATCAGATCGTAGAGACTTGATACGTTTTTCCCTATGATTCTCTGTTTGAGCCTTAAATTCTTAGAATTTCTCAAAAGGCTCATATTCATGCTTCATAAGGAAAATGTACCTTGAGTAATCATCAATAAAATTACTCATAACCTCCTCTTGCTTTGGTTGACATTGAACTACATACATCTTTGTGAACGATCTCTAACATTTCCTTGGCCCTATTCCCCTTGGCTCCAAATGCCCTCTCGGTCATATTACTCTCCAAACATGATTCGCAGGTTGGAATTGGTTCAACTTGGAAAAGCCCTAGTGAACCGTCTCTCACCAACCTTTGGATCCTCTTTGGATTTATATGACCCAATCTTAGATGCCAAAGAAGTGTCTCGTTCACGTCTGATGAACGTTTTTCTTTTCTCGGAAACAGTTGATGTGTTATAGGATACATTTCGTGAGTGGTGTGCACAATTAATTGTATAGAGATCATTCAACAACGTTCCATGACAGATAAATTTATCAAAAGAAAAATGGTAACAACTTTATTAAAAAGTAACCAAATATCCATCATAAAAGTTTAGAAACTGAAAACGAATTCTTTCTAAAATCCGGAACGTAAAGAATATCTCAAAAAATTAAAACACTGTCTTCAAAAGACAGATGCACTTCTCCCACTGCTTTTAGCTGCCACTCTCGTAGCATCGCCCAGTGTGATGAGGACCTCACTCCCACTAAGTTTCCGGGTTCGCTTGAACCCCTGTAATGTGAAACAAACATGATTAGTGGATCCCGTATCCACCACCCACAAAATGGGAGGCATACGCCGCTAAACAAGTTTCAACAACTAGTGCGTGAGAATTGCCTTTCTTTCCATCCCTTTTGGGATCGGAACAGGCTGACCTCGATTGTCCTACTCTCCCACTTTCCAAAGTTTTCCTCATACTTGATCCCATGCTTCTATTTGATGTTGAGTCTTCTTGGTTTAAACTTCTTCTCTTTTCATCATCCTTATAACCATTTGATCTAGGATGAAGAGAAGATTTCCGTTTTCCCAAGTTCTTTTCCTCGCGCTCCACTTCCTTTTCAACCAAAGTCAAAGCATTTATAAGATCCTCCACTGTAAAATCTTGATCTTCCATTAGATACTCAAGATAGCGGTGATTATAGCTCTTTGGTAAGGATTGGAGAATGAAATCAACCTTAGCGTTGAAGTCATATTTTTTGCCGAGGATCTCAAGTTCCTCAAATAAAGACCATAACCCTAAAGACGTCTTTGTCTTTGCGGTCGTCCCTTTTCCAATTTTAACTGAGCAATTTCTTGCTTCACACTTTGGACTGCCATATGGGTCTGATGTCCGAACATCGCTTCGAGATTCTTTAAGATGTCTGCAGCTGACTCATATTCTTGATGAAGGCGCCTCAACGCATCTGACATATGTGCCAGAATTGTTTCCTTCATCAAACCGTTTGCCAGCTCCCATTCACCATAAATCATCTCATCCCATATTCCGACATCCTTAGTTGGTTTTTCGGGTTTTGGTGAATCAAGTACCCATTCGGAAGATGATGCGGTTAGGACAGATTTTAGTTTGTGTTTCCAACCAAAATAGTTTTCACCAAAAAGCAAAAGGTCTTTAGGTATATTTGATAGTGGATTAGAAGGTGGCGACATGATGAACTGAAATAAACAATAATATGCATAAGCACAAATGTATCACAAGGTTTGATCACATGCATCATATTAAAATCTCAAAAAATATGAACATGCATCAGCCAACATCTCAAAACAGTTTAAATAAGCCACGTTGGGTGGGTCATTATTTAAACACATTCAAGCAAAAGTTACAAACAAGAACGATTTATAAACCTTTAATATCCAGACAATAGTTGGCTCCTTCTTGACCAATATAAAATTGACAGGGACTTTGGAGAAGTATATGCATATCAATTTTATACCTAAGTAATAACCATGATTAAATACAGATTACTTACTATTTCGCTTTGATCGAGCCTCGTTGGGAGGGTCATCGCCGCCACTAGTAATAACCCACAATCATCCGCTTTGGAATTAATTCATGTGAAACCTATCTTTTGACCGTCTCTGTTGGGGAATTTCTCCAAAAGAATTCACAAATAAATAAATCATGGAGGTCAAAATTAATTCAATTTTATTATCCTAATAAAATTGTCAATTAATTATTTAAACATACTTAGTAATTTTGAAGTTGAGATTTTTCCATTTGGCAACCCTCATGCAAACACATTTAAACAAATTAAATAAAACATAAGATAATAAGAAAAATAAATCAAGCAAAAACAAAAAATAAACATATTGAGCACAAATTATCCAATTGTCATGGTTTGATTTTTTCGCTTGATCTTGAAGAAACACGCCTCGAATTTCTCCCACTCGTTCGTCTTGAAAAATACTTCGTCTCGAACCGCCACGCCAGTAAGCTTCGCAGCCGATGACGCGCCCGATCCAGCCGCCACTTGGCCCGGGATTACCTCGGCAGCTTCGGCACCGCCCGGCGAGCCATGCCTCGCCAAGGCCTCAGAAGCCTCGGCGAAGTTTTCGCAAAGGCCGACAGTTCTGGCAGCGACACACATCCATCCGACGCCTGCGCGCTTCGCCTCCGCCCGCGCGTCTCTTTCAGATCCATAAGCACCCGCGTCATCGTCGCCTCCGGGTCTAAGCCTGGAGCGCGCACCGCCCGGGCGCGCGGCTTTTCCTCGCAGCTGTTCGCCCTCCCGCCCTCGCCTGCGCCCATGCGTGCCAAGACGCTCAAGCGCCACGCCCATACGCTGGTTCTCGATTTCGCCCTTTAATTCTTCATCTCTTTCGTTCCCGATCCGTTATAATTTATTTACAAAAAATAAATAAACCTAGATCTAGACTAGTCTATTACATTGATCAAATCAAACAAATCCTAGTCTACTCGTGGATTTTCTCACGAGGCAAAACAAATGCGAACGAATCGAATTAAAAAACCACCGTTTATATGCATGCAAAATAAAACATTAAAACCCATGAAAATTGGATACCTGCAAAATAGATATATCAGTTCTACTGTCCAATTTCAAATTTAATGTCCACGAATTAAATTACAATTTAAAAAATTCAGAGCTCAAAAACAAAGGGCTCGATACTAGTTGTTGTTGGGGAATGATTTGCACAGATCTATTCGGGGTGAATATTTAAATACAAATTTAATTAATTAATTATTACTAGCATGAATTAATCCTATGTTAATTCAAATAATAATTGCAACAACATATCATGCATATAAAAAGCCACGTAAAACCCACGATGCGGAATCTACGGTTTACGTGAACGCATTCTCTCGGGATGGCAAAGGACTTGGCCGGACGGCCTAACCAAAAGGACTTCCCAAGTATTCCCTTAGCCCTTGCTCAACTATCCGGTGGAAGGACACTCGTCGAACAATTAACAAAAGGAAAAAATAAACTTTGTTGCACCACCTTTGTGGATTTGCTAAAATTTCCAGCACATGGAATTGTACTTGGGAATGAACTAATCATCCCCTATTTATAGGAGAGGAGGGAGGGGTTGAAATTCTTGTAGAAAAACAATGTGGGAAAAGACTTTTCTTGGTCACAAAGAAATCTTGAATATATCCCTTATATTCTTTTTCCCATAATTAAAATATTCCACAAAATCCCACCTCCTCTATAATATGGATTTTTCGAAAATAACATGTGCAAGATTTCAAGATTTGGATCTTCTTGAATTTATGAGATATTCTTGTATTTTAAGAAATACATATCTTCCATAATATCTTTCCAAGAAAATCAAGAAAATATTTCTTGCCCATTATATTTCCTATTTTTCGAAAATTTCTATATAGATAAGCTAGTGGGAGATTTCTTGAATTTAATGAGATAATCTTGTATTCCAAGAATACATATCTTCATTCCATAACAAAATTCAAAGAAAATCTTTCTCCCATCATATCTATAAATTTCGAAAATATTGGTTGGAAAATTAAGCAACAATATTTATTTTATTTTAATCACCTTTTCAGTTATTGGACTATTTGTTGGGCTACTCAGGGGGCCTTTAGGAGAATTAAGATTGGACCTTCTAATGGACCTTGAATATCTAATATTGAGCCACAATATAATTCAAGCCCATAAATATTAATTAATCCCACTACATAATTAATATTGCACTATCCATCTTAACCCATATTACAAATAATATGGCTCCCTCCATTATTTCCGTGTTTAAGATTATCTAGCCCATTAATTAATTCAAGCCACTGAAATAGCTTTCCGTTAATTAATATCTTTTGTCCTTGGTCGATGAACGGTTCAACATTATTATCCATACCGGAAACTAATTCCACTTGCAAGATTTGGTATGATAAAACTTATGAACCTCCCAAGGGCAAATCAAACAAGCGTGATTTTTACCCACGATTCTTCGTATTAAATCTTAGCAATCACATGTGACCAATAGTATTGCCCAAGATAAAAAGTATTGAATCTCTCGATTATTTACCCATGATAAGTCAAAGCAATAGTTACCAATCTCACGTGATCCTATTTAAGGGACGAAGGTTAAGAAACAACGAACCACCGAGGTCTAATTCTTCCTTGTTCGGGCCAAGAATTTATCCTCATGTAGGTCCTATTCAACAAGATCACCATGCACTAGTGTAATCTCTTGGTCAAGACAAACCAATCTGAGCCTTACACCTCAACCTTTCGCGATGGTTGTTCATTTCCATCTAGGTCGTGAATGGCGACTTATAGTTACAAGGGGATCGTTAATTTAATCTTCTCGTGATCCGGTATCACTAAATTAACTACAAATTGTAACACGTCTTAAATATTGAATAGCTTATGCAAAGAAATATATATAACATTCAATCATATTTAAAGCATCAGTGATAAACCATTTATTTCAGTAAATAAGTCAAAAAATTTAGTTTCGATTATACAAAGTAAAAAGCATACTTTTCAGTATAATCCCAATACATATAAGTTTGTGCCCACCTGCGGACATATTATCAAGACTAGGGGTGGATGGTACGAAATATCGAAAATTTTTTTCGCCATATCATTATTAGATCTTGAAATTTTCGATACCGAAAAATGTCATACCGTTTTCGTACCAAAAATTTGGCATACCAAAATTTTCGGTATGTCAATATTACATACCGATACCGTACCGATATTTCGGTAAATACCGAAATACCAAAAAAAATTCGAAATATCAGAAATATTATCGGTATACCGAAAAAAATTTCGGTATACCGGGAAATTTTCCGATATACCAAAAATTATCCGATATATCGAAATTTTCTATATTTTCATACCGTTATCGTACCGAAAATTTTGGTATACCAAAAATTTCGATAAAATCGATATTTTTCGATACTGTAAGTGCGGTATACCGGTATTTTTGGTATTTCCTCCACCCCTAATCAATACCGTACATAAAAAATAGTAATTCTTTAAAAAATACTTAAAAGAAAATTGATATATATGTGTTGTAGATATGAGGAATTGAACCTTGTACCTCTCATGCATAGAAGACAAAACAAAATTTGCTCTACAATTTGCTCTACCATATAAGCTACATCATCTTTATTAATGTTTTTAAAATTTTATAATAAAATTAATAATAATTTTTTGGTACAACATTTTGTTATTAGATTATAAATAAAATTTACTCATTAATATAGAATGTTTAAAATTTCACAACGAATTTATAATAAATTTTTATGTTGAAAACTTTTATCACTGCTCATGCATAGAAGACAAACAAAATTTGCTCTATATAAGCTACAATCATCTTTATTAATGTTTATAAAATGTTATAACAAAATTAATAACAATATTTTAGTACAACATTTTATTATTAGATAAGTATACATATGTAGTTCAAACAAGTTAATTATTATAACACAACAAATGAAATTTATCGCTAGCTACTAGGGTTCAATCTTTCATGATAATTACATATCAATGAAATTAGACAAAAACTTATACGAGACTATCTCATACATGAGACGGCGTACAACCTAGCATAAATCAATATTAATTTATTTTAAAGTATTAAAGCATCAATGCTCAAATTATGTTCCGTCTCACTGTGAGGCCGTCTCACGAGACGGAACAAAATTTGAGCATTAACGTTTTAACACTTTAGAAAGGATGGATGTTAATTTATACTAGGTTGTACCACATTTCATGCATGAGACCGTTTCATACGATTTTTTATTTTAGTTAAATTGTGTCATTTGGAAAAAAAAAACATAATCTCCTCGTATTCTCTCTCGCATCTCTCTCCTAGCCTTAAATCTGTAAAATCTAGCGTGGTGTAGGCTTGAAACTTAGGATTGTGTTTTTCTCTAGATCTCAAGTTCGAATCACTTAAAGTACCAATTTCTTAGATGAGTCTGTCCATGTCACTACAAGAAAATAGTGCATTGCCTACAAATTTTTTCAATATTTTTTCAACATGCCTACGAAATTTCCAACGAAAATAATTTTGTCCTTAAATAGTAAGGCTTGCCTACAAAATTTTTCTAATTATATAGGCTATTTTAAACTACAAATATAATTACCTACGGAAATGTAAATATATAGGTAGATTACTCATAGATAATTTGTTTGCCTAGGGAATTATTTATGTGGATATTTTTTTCAAAGATTATTCTAAAAATTAGTAGGTAAATTCTAGACAATCCTCACTTTTCTTATCCAAGATTCACTTTTCCTTTAACGATAAAGAAAAATATATTAATGAAGGGTATAAGGATACCCAAAAGAATACAAAGAATCAAATAATGAGGCAAATTACAACATGAAAAGTCAGCACCCTAAAACTGTTGTAGGTCGTTCAAGCCCGTCAGAGTAAGGAAAAATACATGTTTCACTACACCTAACAGAATTCCAATTCCAAAGCCTAGATTTTATCTCCTCAACTCTCTTCTCAAATACAATCACCTCGCTTCTGAAGATACGAGCATTTATCCACTTCCAAATCACCCACACAACACAAAGCCAATGAGCATTCTTAAATGAACAACCTTTCTTACCAGGGAGGATGCCACCGTGCCTTATGAGTTGTACCAGCGGCTGATTGTGATTAATAAAGGGTAATCCAAGCCATTGGTAACATTTCATCCACACATGGTGAGCCAAAGGTCATAGAAAGAACACATGATTCACCGATTAGGGGCAATTGATATAGAAAACACGTAACGGGTTGTCATCGTCTGTAAGAATGTTTCTCCTGAGTAAATTGTCTTTAGTTGGTAGTCGATTCCACAACACTCTCCAAGCATTTTCCAAAACTTTCCTTGGTACGGACTTGTTCCAAATGTGTTTGAACCCACTAATCAAATATGGACGATCCACCACATGTCCACTATTGTAAAGAGCATTACACCTCAATGAGTCCGTTGCACCATACTTTAAAGAAAACTTGTTAATCAAATCGCATAAATCACTAAGCATATGAAGCTCAAGATCAAAGAGAGATCTCCTCCAACTCTATTCTCATTCCATCTCTCCCCCACCCACTTCCCCTTTGACCGAATGGATCCCTCTATACTAGTACATAATCTGAATAATCTAGGGAAATGAACACTAAACGTCTCACTACCCGCCTAACTTATATGTCCACAGCTTATGTGGCACGCCACATATGCAAGGTCGCGCCATCATTTAATTAGTTTCTTTAATTAATTCAATCTTCTCATTTATATTATATTCCATATTATACCCAATTTCATTAATTATATTAATTTTTTTTAATCGACCCGGACCCAACCTGGCCCGAACTCGAACCCGGCCCGAGTGGTTCATGGTTCACCCAGCCCGAATGGTTCATGGTTCATGATTTAGGGTTTAAGTTTATATAATTAATGAGAAGATTGAATTAATTAAAGAAACTAATTAAATGATGATGGGGACCTTGCATATGTGGCGTGTCACATAAGCTATGAACATATAAGTTTGTGCCCACCTGCAGACATATTATCAAGACTAGGGGTGGATGGTACGACATACCGAAAATTTTCTCGCCATACCGTTACCGTACTGAAATTTTTGATACCGAAAAATGTCATACCGTTTTCGTACCAAAAATTCGTCATACCAAAATTTTCGGTATGTCAATATTACATACCGATACCGTACCGATATTTCGGTAAATACCGAAATACCAAAAAAATTTCGAAATATCAAAAATATTATCGGTATACCGAAAAAAATTTCGGTATACCGGGAAATTTTCCGATATACCAAAAATTATTCCGGTATACCGAAATTTTCTATATTTTCATACCGTTATCGTACCGAAAATTTTGGTATACCGAAAATTTCGATAAAATCGATATTTTTCTGTACTGTAAGTGCGGTATACAGGTATTTTAGGTATTTTCTCCACCCCTAATCAATACCGTACATAAAAAATAGTAATTATTTAAAAAATACTTAAAAGAAAATTGATATATATGTGTTGTAGATATGAGGAATTGAACCTTGTACCTCTCATGCATAGAAGACAAAACTAAATTTGCTCTACAATTTGCTCTACCATATAAGCTACATCATCTTTATTAATGTTTTTAAAATTTTATAATAAAATTAATAATAATTTTTTGGTACAACATTTTGTTATTAGATTATAAATAAAATTTACTCATTAATATAGAATGTTTAAAATTTCACAACGAATTTATAATAAATTTTTATGTTGAAAACTTTTATCACTGCTCATGCATAGAAGACAAACAAAATTTGCTCTACCGTATAAGCTACAATCATCTTTATTAATGTTTATAAAATGTTATAACAAAATTAATAACAATATTTTAGCACAACATTTTATTATTAGATAAGTATATATATGTAGTTCAAACAAGTTAATTATTATAACACAACAAATGAAATTTATCGCTAGCTACTAGGGTTCAATCTTTCATGATAATTACATATCAATGAAATTAGACAAAAACTTATACGAGACTGTCTCATACATGAGACGGCGTACAACCTAGCATAAATCAATATTAATTTCTTTTAAAGTATTAAAGCGTCAATGCTCAAATTATGTTCCGTCTCACTGTGAGGCCGTCTCACGAGACGGAACAAAATTTGAGCATTAACGTTTTAACACTTTAGAAAGGATGGATGTTAATTTATACTAGGTTGTACCACATTTCATGCATGAGACCGTTTCATACGATTTTTTATTTTAGTTAAATTGTGTCATTTGGAAAAAAAAAACATAATCTCCTCATATTCTCTCTTGCATCTCTCTCCTAGCCTTAAATCTGTAAAATCTACCGTGGTGTAGGCTTGAAACTTAGGATTGTGTTTTTCTCTAGATCTCAAGTTCGAATCACTTAAAGTACCAATTTCTTAGATGAGTTCGTCCATGTCACTACAAGAAAATAATGCATTGCTTACGAATTTTTTCAATATTTTTTCAACATGCCTACGAAATTTCCAACGAAAATAATTTTGTCCTTAATTTTTCTAATTATATAGTATATTTTAAACTATAAATATAATTACCTACGAAAATGTAAATATATAGGTAGATTACTCATAGATAATTTGTTTGCCTAGGGAATTATTTATGTGGATATTTTTTTCAAAGATTATTCTAAAAATTATTAGGTAAATTCTAGATAATCCTCACTTTTTAAGGACCAAATTATTATTTGTAGAAAGAATTTGTAGCAATTTAAAAATTTCCGTAGACAATTCTTCATTTTCTTGTACTGTACAGAGCTAAGTTCTGACTTAAATTAGGAACCCCACTAGTGAATGGTATGTTCTGGTCCCCGAATTAGTGCAGGATCCTTGAGCCGACTACCGAGTTACAAAAGAATAAAATGGGTAAAATCTAGCTGGTACTTTTCTCGATCATCAAATTTATACGATCGATTAACAAGATAAAAGTAATAGAATATTCTGTCTCAAATCTTAAATTCCACCTAGTTATTTACTTATTTAGCATGTATTGGTGCAGAAAAATAAGCTAGATATATTATGTTAACTAGGTCTAGCCAGTTTGCAATTTTACAATATCTAAATTAGTCTAGATCTTTTCTTCAATTTTGACTTTTAAAATTATATAATACGTATAGGAAATATTGTTCGACAAAATATAGGGTGAACAAATTTCACGGTTAAGGAGTGTGATTTATATTACTAAATAGTGTGATTTTTTACTATAAAGGGTGTGACTTTTTACTATAATGAGTATGACTTTTTACTATAAAGTGTATTACTCATAAAACTGAAGGGTGTGACTTATATTATATCAGAGGGTATCGTAGTGATAATTGAAGGGTATGACTTATATTGCTAAAGAGTGTGACTTATATTATTAAAGAGTATGCCTGTAAAAAATAAAATCAGTTTCACGGAAAATAAGTTTTACAGCATACCAATTCATATTGTTCAATTATGACTTTTAAAATTTTGCAATATATATTATACGTCTTCTAATTTAGTACAAACCAAGATTGTTATGATCAAAATCAAATGATTAAAATACAATGGTACCTCAAAATTCTGTAAGTAACTACTTTAAAATAACTCTGGGGCTAGAACAGATAACTAGACTTTGAGTATGCTCTCCTCTTTCATTCCAATTTTGTTGACCTGTGACTGAATATATATACCTGTAATGATACGAAACATAATATACATACTATTTGTAAACATGTTCCCAAGAAACTTACGCATGAAATTTCTTTCCTCGAACGCCTGACATTCATCGGGATGAGGGATAAAGATGGAGAGCTAGAGCACACGCCTAATTTTTTAAAATAAATAATCCAAACGATCAATTAGGCATGTGCCCTGCTTCTCCATCTTCGTTCAACTCATACCATTTTAGAATATAGATGAGTGAGATCAATATTTCAAGAATCAATTGAGGAACATATATAATTATCAATGCCTTACCTCACCTCACCTTACACACCACAACCTTAAATCTACAAGTAACATTTTAAATTGGATTCTAAAGGAATTGATTTTGATTGAGTTAAGAAGGGTTTTGAATATGATATATATATACACACAAACACTCATCTCTTCATGCTGGTGGTACCCCACAAATTAGTTGGGTAGAGTAGATCATCAGAGGGGTTGGCTTAATAACTTTAGACAAAACTATAGGTCTTCATTGTCATTGTTTATTAATATGCACTATCACTGTTATGTACAAAATTTATCACTATTATCCAAAATGCTTTTATTGTTTAAAAAATAAAGCATTTTTTATAGTTTGTACATAACGTACAGTAATAGAGTTCGTGTATAGATCTCGTTCATATTACTAATACTCATAGCTTTATATATATATATATAATTATATTGGAAGTTTGCTGCCAAAGAAAAAAGAAGGTGAATTAGTTCTTTTAGTACAGAAAATTATGATCTATACCAGCTAAGACCATCTCCAGCAATTGGCTCTACTCAGGAGCCAACTCAGCACTACTCTATTTCAGAGCCAACACAAAATTTCCAGCAGTTTGCACTACTTTTTGCACTAAAATAGAATATTCTATAAAGATTCTTTTTTTTATGTTTTATATAATTATTTATACTTATAATTTATTTGTATACTTATTTCTAATTTAAATTAATTTTTATATGTAAATTTAAATAAAAAATATAAAATTTATAAAATTGTGAGCAAATCAAAATTGAATATTCAACATAATATTAGAATGAAAATTTAAAATACAATAATAACTTAAATTACAACTAAAATATAAATTACCAATATGATTTTTTTTAATTTAATCTATTTGTAGTAATTTCATGTAATCACTCTCATTATTGTAATGCTTGTATCGTTTTATTATGTAATTACTTTATGTTATCTTTTCATTTTATGTGTGGTACTTTAATTCATAGCATATTATTTTTAAATTAATTGAGATTTTTAAAATTAACTATAGTATTAATTTATTTTTTTATTAATTGAATACAACAATAATCAATTTATTCCATATTACGTAAAAATAATAATTTAATTATATATAATATCACACAAATTATTCTAAATTATTCATATAAAAGAAGTTAAAACCAATTTTAAAAAAAAGAAATAAAAAGTAGCGCAACTCATTTCGTGCGCCAATAATAGCGCATCAAAGCACAAAGTCGTACAGAACTCCAAAGTAGCGCAAGGATAGAGTTGGCTGCTGGAGCTGAAAAGTGGCGCTTGATGTTATTCCAACGCACTGAGTTGCTCTAACCACCAACCAGGTCACCCTAACTATATTTTCTGTGGTTTTATAACCATAAAAGTGGAAAAGCTATGTTAATTAAATATAACGTTGATCTATTTCAAGAAAATGCAAAAAAATTGGTGAGACAGTTTCTTTTTCCATTTTAAGTGAAAATTTATGAGTCATTCATGATTGTGTGATTGGGGACTGTCTATGTTATTATTGGTCATGTCAATTATCATCACATGGAAACTAACAATTCGAGCATTTTAAAATCCATCTAGTTAATGTGGCTAATTATGGTTTCGGATCGAAAATATTTAAGAGGTACATATAGTAGTTAAGCTGGCTAGGGTATAAAGTAGCTAGTGGATGTCGATCGATGAAATCTATGTTAACAAAATAATTAGACAAAGTCTAGTGTGCAAATTTGTATAGATGCAAAAACTTTAATTTTCAACCAAATTCTATAATTGATGAATGTAATACAAAATTGAGGGGTTCATGGTTCACTCGGCCCGACTAGTTCATGGTTCACCCAGCTCAAATAAGACATAATTTAGGGTTAATTATTTAACGTTTAGGGTGTAGTTGGTTGATTTAGGGCAATTTTATAGATTTTCATCTATACAAATTTGCACACTAGACCTACTCAAATAATTACTAGTTAATTCATTCTAGGTGCGTACATGAATTTAGATGAGATAATTGTTCTTAGATACAATTTTTAAAACTTCATCATCAATAGGTACAACTGAATTTATTTATTACTATTAGATATATACAATTCTTATTGTGGTTTACCTATTTTAACATTTATATCCCCCTATTCATTTCAACTATTTTTGAGGGAATTCTTTAAATTATTTAAGATTCTCCAACCCTTCAAAAAAAAAAATCACACCCTTTTCCTCAGGAAATTATTTCAGTTATTGAGATATTTGACGATTTTAATTATTGAAATTTTTTTCATCGATGATCAAATCATTTTTAGTGTGCAAAATGTTTAATTTTGCACATGTGTAAAAATATTTATACTATGTTCAGTTTATTTATTAAGTGTGAAAAATATTTGGTTTTGTGTGTAATTTATTTTGCACATATTCATAATATATATGTGCAAAATAATATTGCACATATAAAGAAATTTCAGTGCCAATTTTATTTTGGATAGCACAATTTAAGATATTATTTTATTTATAAATGGGTTTAGTATTTTTATGTGCAAAATATTTAATATTGTGTGCAAAACTTGTAGTTTGCACATGTGCAAAAATATTTATACTATGTGCAATTTATTTTTTACTTGTGGAAAATATTTAGTTCTGTGTGCAATCTTTTTTGCACATATTCACAATACTTATGTGCAAAATAATATTGCATATAAAAAAAATTACATGCTACCAATTTTATTTTATTTGTGAATGTTTTTTAGTATTTTTATATGAAAGCTTAAATTTGACAATGAGAAATTGTATTGTATCTTCTCATGTGCATTTATAAAAGGATAAATAGGATTACCGGGCCTTGGTGATAAATAACTCGAGTATTCTTATTTATAAAATTTATATTTGAATTTCAATTCACATATATTTTTTTAAATTATATATTCTTATTTTTTTAAAAAAATTATATTTGAATTTCAATTCACACGCGCGCGCGCACACACACACACACATACACATATATATATATATATATTTAATATAATGAAATTGTTAAATGCGTATCAAATTGCATACAATGATAAACGTAGGTATGAAGAAAATTGTCAATTTGCAGATCTTAAAATTTTCATGAGAGGAGACATGAGGGAAATATTCTTGTTGAACTATTTTTTGGTGCTAAGAGAGAAGGTTTTGGGTAGGGGTATATTATTAGGGGTGTGAGTTTCAAAATTTGAGGAAAATATGAAAAGGGAAATTATTGTCAAATTAGGTGTCATTTTGTAGTTAATAGTAATGAAATAAATGACTTGTAGTTAATAATAAAAAGTGTTTCTATTTTGTATCTTAGAGTGAGTCCCCCATTTATCTAATATGTACGAGTATACATAAATTTATTCAGAAGTACGTCAGTATGAGACCTTTAAATCCCAACGGGGTGGATCTAGAATTTTTTTCCAAAGGGTGAAAGTTTTAAAGACGGCAAAATTTTAATATCTCAATTAACGGTTAAATGACAAAATATTACGAATGTTAAGTATAAATATTATATATATATATATATATATATATATACACTACAAAAACTTTAAATCCCAACGGGAGTGAATCCTCGGTGCCACGTCCCTCCCCTAGATCCATCGCTACTTGATAAGGCTTGTCTTCGATGCTCCTCACTATTCGATTTGGTTGTGTTGCAGAAGGAACGGTTAAAAAAATATAAAAACTACTCCCTCCGTCCCATGAGAACTTGAACACTGAAAATGACACGCAAATCAAGTAAAGTGGATTTTAGTGGGTTTGAGTGGAATAAAATAAGGGTATTGTGAGTGTATTAATATTATGTTTGTTTCCATTTTGAAAATGTTCAAATAATGTTGGGACGTTCAAATAAGGCAAGTGTTCAAGTAATCACGGGACGGAGGGAGTATTGTGTTTCATAAATATGTTGATATTGCACAAGTTCCTCTTTAAATGCATAAAAGCTCCTTGTTTTATGAAATACGTAAAAAAATCCTCCACACATCTTATTAAACGTATAAAATTAGTTCTCATATTTTTCATTAAAGTATGCACACTCTACTTATTTGACACTTTTTAAATAAATGTGTTTGTCACTCGCTCTTGGTGAAATTGAATGTTTACTCATGTTCATACAAAAAAATATGTATCAAACCGAAACTCCCCGCGTTTCATAAAATATGCACAAATCTCTTGTTTGATAAAAATATGAGAGTATTTTTCTAGGTGATCATTAACTTTACAGATTTGTTTGAGCAAATTTAAGTCAAATTTCACCAAATGTTGATCAAATCTCACATGAGATGCCCGTGACGACTTGAACGGCCTGGTGGACGCCACATCTATCTGAAAACGTATTTGAGATCTTTGGTGTGATTAATTCATACAACCCGGCCAAGAAGAGTTACTCTCCTGTGCACCAATTGCACAAGATGCAATTGGATTCAATTTTAATTTGGATGAACTATGCACTCTAAATCATAACCCCTAAACAATGAACCATAAATCATATATGAACCATCCGGGCCGGGTGAACCATGAACTACTTGGGCCTAGTGAACCATGAACCACTCGGGCTGGGTTTGGGTCCGGGTCGAGGAAAAAAAATTCTAAAACTGAAATTAAAGTTAAAAGAAAACTGAAATTGAAAAAAAAAAACTAAAACTGAAAAAAATTTAAAAAAAGAACTCCTAAAATTAAATTGCACCAATTTTATTGGTGCATGTGGTGCACAGGAGAATTTGTCGGCCAAGAATTAAGAACAAAATAAATTTCAATTATAAGTAATAATTTTACACGGATAAACTAATCCTATTCCATTATAAAAATTAGAGTGGGTCTCAGATGCACCGCACATTCTATACTGTATTTTAAAAGTTTGCAATTTGTTGCATTAAAATGTATCACTTGTTACACTGAAATGTGCAACATGTGTTCGTAAAACTTACACTACAAGAAAATGAAGAATTGCCTACAGAATTTTAAATATGCCTACGAAATTTCCAACGAAAATAATTTTGTTCTTAAATAGTAAAGGTTGCATATAAAATTTTCTAATCATATAGATATTTTTTATGAGAAAACCCCCATTTTTAGCATCTTCTCATTTAAAAGTTCTTTTTTATCATGATTATTTATTTCATTCTTTTTTAGCCAAGTGAATTAATTTTTGGGCAATTATACCCTTAAAGATGTTAACAAAAAATTTAAAAAAAGTGTAGTACGAAATTAATTAAATTGTGGTACAAATTTAAAAATGATGGTACAAGTTGAATTAAATTATGGTACGGGCTGAAATGGTGGTGGTACGGTGTTAAAATAAGGTGGTACGGGGTTAAAATACGTGTGGTACGGTAGTGATAGTGGTACGGGGTTGATATAATGGTGGTACGGACTGAAACGATATTTACAAACTGAAGTGATAGTGGTACGGGGTTAATTGAAGGGTGGTACGGACTGAAATAATGTTGGTACGAGGTGTATATATGGTAGTACGAACTAAAATAATGAAAGCATAAAAAAAGGATAAAGTTGGAAAAAAATATATTCTCTTGGCTAAAAAAGAATGATTATAAATTTTATGACAAAAAAGAACTTTTATTTTTATGTTTGGCTATTAATAAACTCATCCTTATTTTTATTCATAGGTAAATTTGCCTACATAAATGTAATTCATATATAAATTTGTATGTAGGTCATTTCTAAACTACAAATATAATTGCTTATACAAATATATATTGCCTAGGGAATTTTTTGTGTAGGTAATTTGTTTACCTATGAAAATTACAAATGTATAGACAGTTTGTTCGTAGACAATTTGTATATCTATTAAAATTTAAATATTCGTAGTCAAGTTGTAGGCAATCACCATTTACTAATTTGAAGTTTTCTCACTCCTACGTGGGTTTATCTTATTGTGTCAATTACATTTTCTAATTATCTCCGTTAATTACATTTTTAATTATATTTTTCAGTTAAAATACAATCACCCTTTACTATTAATTCAAAGTTTTCTTACTCTTACTGACCTTATCTTATTTTGTCAATTACATTTTCTAATTATCTCTGTTAATTACTTTTTAAATTAAAATACAATTAAAACTGCTTCAAAACAAAAATGTAATTGACATAATAAAATAAGGCCACGTAAGAGTGTGAAAACTTTGAATTAATAGTAAAGAGTGATTAGTATAAAATACAAATATTAACATTTATATGTGTACTGAATTGATGGATATAATATATATAAGAATGTAAAAAATATATACACACATCGTCACACATATATAAAAGTCCATTAATCATAATTCATAAGTTGACTAGGACTTTCTTTCACAACTTATTGTTTAGGCTAAGTCTTGTATGCATTCAGGTGTATCGTGCACTTATATTACATTTTGAAATCATACAACTTGTTATATTGAAATATGCAATTTGTTTACGCTGAACCGTGCAATTTTTTTTCCATATTAATAGTTGTACAGTTGAGTGTAAACAAGTTGCATTCATCTTTCGATATAATAAATTGTATGGTTCTAAAATGTACTATAAGTGCACGGTGCACCTGAATGCACATGAGACTCACTCGTTTAGACTTAGTCATATTAGCTGTCATTATTCGCATTGTAATATATAATCACTATTTTAGTACCAGAGTCGGTCCTGGGGTGGTGCACCCCGTGCCACCACACAGGACCCCACCCCAGTCGAGGGTAGACATGCCCATACGGTTCAAACCGCTGGTTTCCGATTTTGAAATTATGGAACCGAAACTGAATCGCCTAGTAGTGGCTGACGGTTTCGGTTTTGGTTCCGCCGGTTCCGGTTTCGGTTCGAAATCGGCGGTTCCCCATTTCGGATCTTCATCTTTTTTTCCGTCAATTTCTGTAGTATAAGTGATGCATAGCTCTGAAACTAATGGTTTCCGTCAAGGATTTCAGAAATGTCCTTTTCATTTTTCAAATTTAAATAGGGCACCACACAGCTTAGCAGCTAACAAAAGGTGCAAAACGCGATTAAGGCAGAATTTGTTGCTGGCAATAGTCGAATACAGTCAAAACGCTCACCCGCAATGGCACAAACAATCATAAATGAGCGATGGTTTGTTTTGTTGTGTGTTGATATTTAATCAGGTGTTCATCAAAGTAGATAAGTGGGGAAGAAAGATGAAGCGAGAGAGAGAGATTCTGGTGGCTGAGGAAAAATAAGTGTTTGTATGTATGTATTGTATATATACATTCAAAATCATATATAAAAAAATATAATGGAACCGTCGGTTTCGAATCGGCAGTAAAGTGGAACCGAAACCAAACCGCCTAATATATGGTTTCGGTTCGACTCAGTCACGGTTTCAGTTCCGCCGATTTTGATTTCGGTTCGGAACAAAAAATCAACGGTTCAAACCGGTGGTTCCGGTTTCAATGGACAACTCTAGTCGAGGGCCCCGATTTTTATTTTTTTGATTATGTATTTAAATTTTATATACTCCCTCTATCCACCAATTTTATGCTTGATTTGGTGGACATATATATTAAGAAAAATATAGATAAAGTAAATAAAGTAAGGGTATTATGGGGTATTGTAGGGTCCATTTATAAATAAAGTGATTGTTTGTGAGTGAAGTATAATGACATTTGAAGTAATTAAGTGTTGGGAGATGAATTTAATATATATGATTTTGATTAAGATCCCAAAACCCCTGAGTATGACATGATCAGAATGATCTTGATAGTTGAGTAAGGATTCAGTTTTAGAGTACTCAGGAAGTTATCTGCAAAATGTATAGTCAGCAGATATAGTTCAGGATAGGTTCTGAAGACTCTGAAGAACTCAGTATGTTTCTGAAGAAACTGAAGTTTCAGTATGAAACTAAAAATACTGAAGACTCGGTAGGATAATGAGGAACTGAAGACTCAACATGAAGACTCAGTACATCAGTCAGTATAAACTATAAAGACTCAGAAGACTCTGAAGATTCAGAAGACCCTGAAGACTCAGAAGACGCAAGACTGAAGACTGAGAACTGAAGATCAAGAATACTGAAGGCACAGTAATTACTGAAGACTCAGTAATATACTGAATGCACAAGTATGAACCAGAATGTTCCGAGGCACTGAATATATCTATCTGAAGGATGCAATACTGAGAAGATCGCGATTCCTTAGAAAATAGATATTTGCCAAGACATTCAAATGCAGACAAAAGGAACTAAGTCAGAAGTGTTGTTAAGGTTATATCAAACTCAGAGTTTGTAACCAAAAGAGCCGTTGAAGGTGTCTACCTTTAACTGGAGACAAAAGTCAAAAAGAGGAAGACGACACTGTACCATACTGACACTGACAGTGACAGGTCGCTGTAAAAGATGTCAGATATACAAAAGTTCCAGACTGCAAAAAGTGAAGACCGGCTACATGAAAGGCTATTGCCTAAAAAGTGTTAGGGAGTTTCAAACCCTAAATATAGCCGTTTCTCACAAACCTTAAGAGGAAACTCACGAAGCTATCTCTCCAACGGATAGTTTTCAAGAGTGACCTTGGTGTATGCCTATAAATACTGGTGACCCTCTACATTGTAAGGTTACGGGAAATTTATACGCAACTCAAGAGCTCAAACTTATTCTTTCAAAAGTTAAAGCACTCGAAAAACTTAGAATTTCCCAAGTGCATCTATATTGAAGAGAGCTCACTATACTAAGCCTAGCTTGATAAGAATTATCCAAAGCTTAGTCGAGATATCCTAACCCTTTGCATTGTGCTTCATTGTAAAGGATATCTCATCCTAGTTGAAACCAACCAAGAAAAACCCCAAACCCTTGAGAAGGTAGTTGAGGTGTTTGTTGGTGATAAGAGTTGTCAAGAGTTAGTAAACTACGCGGAGTAGTCGAAAAACTCTAGAGGAGAAGTTAGTAAGCTGCGGGTAGTCCGGAAGCTTGTTTGTGTTTGAGTAAGTAAACTACGGAGGTAGTAAAATTCAAGGTCGGGTTGAGTAAGTAAACCACGGAGTAGTCGTAAAAACTCGTGGCCGAAGTTGAGTAAGTAAACTACGAGGTAGTCGTAAAGCTCGGTTGATTAGTGAATTTCTCCAAGAGTCGTGAGAGTGGACGAGGAGCTTGAGTCTCTCAACCACTATAATTGTTGTGTTCTTTATTGCTTTCCTTATCTGCGGCTTAACTGTCAGATTGACTTGATTTTGAAAGCATACTTTTTGATCGATATTCACTGAATCAATCCACCGAAGTTGCATGTAAGTGAATCACAACTTAATCACTAATTCATAAAGGGAAGGGTTTTCAAAGAAAGCTAAAACGAAAGTATAAACTAAAGGGTCAACCATTCAAGACGATCGAAAGTAATGAACAATAGTTACCAAACCGAACTCTCTTCCGAGGATTCAAGAAGTTAGTTATCCGATCCAAGCAACTCAGGATCTCGACACTCGTGACTCGGGGCCAGGATTATCCGAGGTATCCGAAGGCCAGATCACTGCCTCAAAGAGACTTTGACCAGAGCGATCTCAGGCTTCTCGTAACCTAATCTTCGTGATTATCCGACCCAAGTGACCTCAAGAAGAAAAAGTTTTAAAAACATCAACACGCAGTATTCTCCCCATACACGCAGTAAGACTCGCTTGCACCGACCAACATTAAGATTTCCATAAAATGAGTGTGCATAAAATTGGTGGGACGGATTAATAAGACAAGGGTTTTAAAATTGATGGACCGAAGGGAATACAAATTATTCCTCCCCGTCCCCACAAATATTTACCCCAACTTTATGGCACACATGTTAAAAAAAAGGTGTAATAAGTGGAGTGATAAGGGTAATGTAGTAACTTTATATGCATAAATTAAATGGATTGAGTGTATATGAGAGCCACAAAAAGTAATGACATTTGGTGTAAATATGTGAATGTTGTGAGGATTAAGTTTAGTAATTTTCTTTTTTAGGTGTACAAATATTGCGGGACATCTAAAAAGGAAATTGGGAAAATTTTCCTAGAACGGAGGAAATATTATGTTATGAAATATTTCAATAACTCATTTGACTGAGTTGGCATGGGATACATGCTAAATTTTTTATTTTAAGATGGTTTTGTGTTTCACTTTTCAAGACTTCAATTTATATATTATTTATTTATTCAATTTTTACATCTTATTTTTATTTGATTTATTAATATTGTTGATGTTGCACGGATGTTGTTCCATATGTTGGACAACATTCTGTACAACATCATAAATTTGTCCTTTCTCCTAACACTGACTCCGTTTTAATATATGTGTTTTTCTATGTTTCCTACATTGCAGGTTGAAGATAAATTCGGTTATTGTCAAGCGGTTGCACTGTGGTGGAGTGAGAATAAAAAGATCATGGGCACCAAGATCATGGAGATAGTGGAGGAGATGTTCAAGGCTATCCAAGCCTAGTGGATAGGACAATGCAGTCTATAAATACCCTGCATTGATCGACATTCAAGTTTGAGGAAAAGTGAAATACCATTTTCTCTACTCCAAACTTTAGAGAGTAACATCTGAGACACAACCGAGAGAACAACCGAAAGGATTGTTTCTTGTAGGAAAGGAAGGTCGATGTTATTCTATTTGTCTTCGGGTCGAGGGAATACAATCCCTCCCATCAGTATTGTGTTTATCTTATTAGATCAAGTTTTAGGTTGAATAAGATCACTAGTTACTTGATTGAATAGATTGATTTTTGGTGTGTAATTTTTCACTACACCTTTTAGGATCTTGTAAAAGGTTATTGTGTATCTCACTACTTGTTATAGTGATGTTTTTTAACTATGAGGTTCGTGATAGTCCTAATTAAGACTATACAAAATTTTAAAATCCTTTGTACTGTGTTTTTATACTTCTCACCGCTATATGTTATTTTACATGTTGCACAACATTTTTAACAACACTCAGAAAATACACGCACACACACTTTCAGTTGGCGCTAGAGCCATAAACTTGATACACTAAGTTAAAGGTCCCGTGTTTTAAAAGTGTGTTTTTTGCAATGGATTATCCGCTGACTCCTTCTTTAAAACCTCCAATTTTGACGGATCCAACTATCCTTATGGGAAACCTAAAAATGCGATGTACATTAAGTCTATAGATGAGAGAGTATGACGAGCGTGTTATCTCGTTGGAATCCACCAAAGACATTTGATGATAAAGATGGAGAATCTCAAGTCAAAAAGGAGATTGATTGGTCCAATGATGAATGCACATCGGCCAATTTTAATTCTAAAGCCTTTAATGCTATTTTTACTGCTACTGGTGTTTCTATGTTTAAACTAATATCTAACTGTGTTTCTTCTAAGGATGCATGAGAAATATTGTAGGAACATTGTGAAGGATCAGAAAGTGTTCGAATGACTAGACTTCGAATGTTGGGAACCAAGTTTAAAAACTTAAGGATGAAAGATGATGAAACCATTTCATCATACAATGAAAGGATAAGTGAGATTACTAATGAGTCGCTCTCACTTGGTGATCCAATTTTTAACACTCGGTTAGTCAATAAGATACTTAGAATTATTCCTAATCGATTTGATGTTAAAGTATGTGCAATAGAAGATGCTAAGAACACCGATTTATTGAGTCAAAATGAGTTGATTAGTATTTTGAAAACTTATGAGATTAACTCAAATATGTTAGATGATGATAAACATGAGAAAAATAAAGACAAAAAAATACTTGCTTTTAGAGGTGAAACTTCTGAAAATGTTGGTAAACATCCTTATGTTACTGGAGTTGATTATGATGATGATGTTTCTGACTTATGTGATGAAAATATTTCTGAACAATTTGCTCTTATCACTAAGCAATTGAAATCTTTTCTAAAAAGGAAAGTTCGTAAAACCAAATGGTACTTTTTCAATCAAGAGATAGAATAATCGGAATACATCTCCCTCTAATAAAAAGCTTGTTCCAAGTCAGTCTTCCAGTTTCAATCAACCTAAACAATTTACTAAGGATAACAAGTTCAAATATGATCCTGAGTACAGAAAAAATGTTAAATGTGATGCATGTTCCAGATATGGTCATTATGCTAATGAATGTGCTAATACTATGCTTAGAAAAAAGATGAACTTTAATGCTACCTTAAGTGATGATTCTGATGATGAAACTGATACTGGAAAATGTGAATTAAGTGCTATGTCTGCTAGCATAGTTTATGATGATACATTTGATGATGATCTCGATGATTATTGGTATGAAGCAGATTCAGATGTTAACACAACATCTGAAACAACATTCAGTAAATATGATTATGACATTAACTGTTTTGCTGGAACTATTCTGAATTATGAAACTTCAAATTCTGCTGATTGTAACTCTGAATATCCAAGTTTAAACCGATGAAACTCAAAAATGTGTGTTGAGTTCCTTATCTTTAGAAAATTCAGATTTGAAAGAGAATCTTTTGAAACTTGAAGTTCTCTTAACTAGAAAAGATATGGAAATTTCTTCTTTGAAAAATGAACTTAAGTGTACTACTCTGAGTTTTAAAAAGTTTTCTGCAAGCACTGCTGAATTGAATGATGCTTTAATGATTGGAAGATCAAGCAATGCTGGTCTTGGTTTTGAGAAAACTACTGAAGATACTCCAATCTCCAGTAAACCTGTTTCTTTTGTAAAAGAAGGAACTTGCTTGACAAAACCTTTGAATCTTAAATAAAAGAAATCTGTTGGATTATTTGAAGAGTATGTTTGTTTTTACTGTGCTGGAGTAGGTCACATACGTCCATACTGTTCTAAGTTAAGAAGAGATTTAAAAGCTAGAATTGTTTTACCTAATAAAGTTGAACACCCTATAAAAAAGGTTAACAACATTAAAAAGTGGATTCATAAGAACATGTCTTGTAATGTTGTGTATACATCTTTGAAAGCATATGTTCCCCGGATCTTCGTGATTTTGATAGTGGTTGTTCTAGACACATGACTGGTAAAGTTGATCATTTGTCTAATTATACATCTTGTGATGGTGGTCATGTTACCTATGGTGGTGGTTCAAAAGGTAAAGTTGTTGGTAAAGGAACCTTGAATGTTCCTGGTTTTCCTAAGTTAACAAATGTATTACATGTAAAAGGTTTACTTGCTAATCTGATTAGTATTAGTCAGTTATGTGATGATAATTTACATGTGAAATTTGACAAAATTTCATGTTATGTACTTTTGATAAAAATGATGATTGCTAATGACCGTGAAAGATCCTGCTGATAATTGGTATTTGATTGGTTCAAACCATACTTGTAAGAGTGTTAAAACAGATGAAATTATTATATGACATCAAAAACTTGGTCATGCTAATTACGTAAGATTCGTAAATTTCATAGACCGGTCTTCTTGGTTTGCATTTGGGATCTAAACTTTGAAAAAAGGAAAAATCATGGACCATGCCGTAAAGGTAAGCAAGTAAGACCGTTGTTGGGTTATAATCGAAAGTATGCTTTTTTACTTTGTATAACCAAACCAATTTTCGTCTTTATTTACTTGAAATAAATTATTTATCACTAATGGTTTAAATATCATTGAATGTTACATATATTTATCAGATAATTGTTCAATAAACAAGACGTGTTACATCAGAGTTAATTTAGTGATACCGATCACATAAGATTAAATTAAATAAATCCCTTGTAACTAAAAAAGCACGTTGTTCATGACCTAGATGGAAATGAACAATCCATCGCCAAAGGTTGAAGTGTAAGGCTCGGATGGATAGATGGATTCCATGCCCGAAAGGTAATGAAGCCTTTCGAATCTCGCGATGTCAATCGCCTTCAAGACAAATTCTATATATATGAAGTCATGATAAGCATCATCCTTTTCTTAAGATCTTGAGTGATCTTGATCCCAAGGACGCGTGCCGGATTCCCCTAAGTCCTTCATATCAAACTGCTTTTGAAAGCCATGCCCTTACGCCCTCGACAATACCTTTACATCATCTCCGGCGAGCGTAATATCGTCTTCACGATAAGTACTAAGAATACCAATGCAAATTCGACACGCTTCTTGTGCCAATAACTTTTCAGATTCATTTTGATCAAACCCATAAGAATTTATTACTTGATCAAAACATTGGTTCCAAGCTCGATGTTTGTTTGAGTCCGTGAAATGGACTTCTTGAGCTTACAAACCAGTGTTCTTGCATTTTTCAATGAAGCCTTGGGGTTGTTGATATAGATTTCTTCTTCAAGACTTCCATTAAGGAAAAAGCCGGGCTCGACATCCATTTGCAATTTAAAGTCGAGATGCGCAAAGAATCGACAAAGAGAATTCGATGGACTTGAGTTATTGCTACAGGTGAAAAGGTTTCCCCATATACGATCCCTTCTTTCCGAGTATAACCTTTTGCACAAAGATTGCCTTGAAGGTTTCCACCTTCCCATCGATCCATTTTCCTCTTGTATACCCACTTGCGTAATGGGTTTGACCCCATTGAAAGGTTTTGACTAGCTCCCACACTGTTATGATACATAGAACCCATTTCGCTTCCATTGCGTTTGCCAAGAAACTACATCCTTGTCTTGGATTGCCTCATCGTAAGTCCACGGGTCCGATTCATCTCGACAGGGACTAAGTCCCAGGACTCTCCTATCCCCATGAATTTCTCGGGTTGTCTCACAACCCTCCCACTATGACGAGGTTTCGGTTGTGTAAGTGTGTCGTTTGGTATATCATCTTATCAGATTGGCACTAAGGTTAGCCCTCTAAGCTCATTTAAGGTAATCTCACTTAAGGCTTTCTTTCGCTCATATAGTCTTCTTCCAAAAATCTAAAGTGGGTGCTTATTACTACCTTTTGATCCTCGACCATAGAACATACACCCTTTTGTTCCCTGCATCCTATAAATGTTCCTTAATTACGATCGAGGATCCAATTTTCCTAAACTCCTTGTCCAACAACATCATTAGGCCTGGATACCCCCCAATTCTCTCATGTGTCTCAAACCGGGCTTGCGCCTTGCTTCACAATTCTTTTTGGGAGTTTTGGGAACCGGAAACTTGGATGGCACCAAGTTCAGAATATATAAGTCGTTGTTTCCAAGGCATAACCCCAGTAACGACTTGAGTAGATCCAGATAACTCATCATTGATCTAACCATTTCTAAAAGAGTTTTGTTTCTTCGCCTGCAATCCCGCTTTTGTTGAGGGGTTTCGGGTGCAAGTAGGCGATATACAATCCCTTCATCCTGGAACAAGTAGTTCAAAACTCATCGCCGAGGTACTTTAAGCCTCCACGATCGATCGTAGGAGACTTGATACATTTTTCCCTATGATTCTCTCGCTTGAGCCTTAAATTCTTTGAATTTGTCAAAGGTCTCGTGATTTATGCTTCATAAGGAAAATGTAGTCCATTCTTTGAGTAATCATCAATAAAGGTGACGAAATACTCATAACCTCCTCGCTTTGATTGACATCGACCATACGTCCGTGTGAACGATTTCTAACACTTCTTCGCTCTATTCCTCGGCTCAATGCCCTCTTGGTCATTTTTTTACCCTCCAAACATGATTCGCAAGTTGGGATTGGTTCAACCCGAGAGACTCCAATGAACCATCTTCTACCAACCTTTGAATCCTTTTGGATTAATATGTCCTAATCTAAGATGCCATAAAGTGTCTCGCTCACGCCCGATGAACGTTTTATCTAAAATAGTTGATGTGTTACGTGATGCATTTAAGAGTGGTGTGCACGCTTAATCGATAGAGATTATTCAACAATGTTCCATGATGATAAATTTATCATAAAGAGAAATGGTAACAACTTTATCAAAAGTAACCGAATATCCATCAAGGTAAAAAAGTTTAGAAACCGAAATTAAATTCTTTCTAAAACTAGGAACGTAAAGAACATCTCTTAAAATTAAAACTTGTCTTCAAAAAGATGTGTGTACTTCTCCCATCGCTTCAAATTTGCCACTCTGTGCTTCGCCCAAGTGTTATGAGGATCTCACTCCCACTAAATTCACAGTCCGTAAACAACCCCTGTGAAAGTGAAACAAACATGATCAATGATCCCAGTATCCACCACCCATAAATGGGAGGCATACGCCAAAACAAGTTTCAACAACTAGTGCGTGAGAATTACCTTTCTTTCCATTTCCATTAGGATTGAACAGTCACCTCCATTGCCCCGAACTCCCGCTCTCCAAATGTTTCCTCTTGTTTGACCCTTCACTCTTTAATGGACGTTGAGTCTACTTGGTTTAGCCTTTCTTTCTCATCCTTCTTACCACCAATTGGCCTGAAGGAAAAGAAGACCCTTTTGTGACCAAGTGCTTTTTCTTGGCTCCTCTTTCTTCTTCGACCAATGTAAGAGCATTTACCGAGATCGTCTACGCTGAAATCTAGATCTTCCAATAAAACTCTAGATAGGGATGATCATAGCTCTTTGGTAGTGTACTGAGAGAATGAAATCAACCTTAGTTTTGAAATCACATTTTTGCCAAGAATCTCAAGCTCCCCAAAGAGAACCATAACCCTAAGAACGTGCTCCCCTGCGTCGTTCCTTCTTCCATTATTATCTTGGTCATTTCAAGCCTTATGCTTTGGATAGCCATATGGGGCGGAATGTGAAAACATCTCTCGAGATTCTCGCATAACGTCTGGTGATTCAAATCCTTGATGAAGGTGTTTCAACAAATCGAGACATATTTGTCAACATTGTGTCCTTCACGATTGATTAGTCAACTCCCATTCACTATGTTCCATCTCGTCCCATATGCCAAAGATCTTTAGCGTGTTTTTCGGTTTTGGTGTGTCAAGCACCCATTCGGATTTTAAAAGGGCTTAGAACAATCATGATTTTTCGTTTCCAAAGCAGAAGTTTTTTACAGTTAATCGATGATCTTTAAGTATAGAATACAATTATTAAAAGGTTGCGACATCTTTGTTCGAAATAAATAACAATTTGTATAAGCATAAATATATCACAAAGGTTTGATCACATGTTTCATATTAAAATCTCAAAAAAATATGAACATCGTCGACCAACATCTCAAAATAGTTTAAATAAGCCCGTGGGGTGGGTCATTATTTAAACACATTCAAGAAGGTTACAAATAAAAACATTTATAAACCTTTAATATCCGGATTAATAGTTGGCTCCCGACGACCAATATAAAATTGGCCGGGGACTTGAGGAAGTATATGTATCAATTTTATACCTAAATAATAACCACGATTAATTACGTAATTATTACTTTGAACAAGCCTAGGTAAGGGAGGGTCATGGAATGCAGCCACTAATAATAACCCGCAATCATCCATTCGAATTTGTTCATGTGAAATCTATCTCTTTTGTCATTCCGTGGGAATTTCTCCAAAAGAATCCACAAATAAATAAATCATGGAGGTCAAAAATTAATTCAATTTTATTATCCTAATAAAATTGTCAATTAATTGTTTAAACATACTTAGTAATTTTTTTAAAGATGAGATTTTTCGTTGGGCTGATTCTCATGCAAACACATTTAAACAAATTAAATAAAGCACAAGAAAACCACAACAATAAATCAAGCAAAGCGAAAAAATAAACATATTGGGGTACAAATTATCAAATAGTCATGGTTTGATTTTTCTTGGCTTGATTTTGAAGAAATGTCGCCTTGAATTTCTCCCCCTCGATCGTCTCCTCAAAAGAACTCCGTCTCAAACGCCACGCCAAGGTTGCGGTAAGGATGCACGCCAAGATCCGGCCGGCTTGGTCGAGCGGCCTGCGGCCTTAGCAAACAACACGCTCGGAACCGTTCCCCGTATCGCCACTAATAGCCTTAATCATCAGAATTTGTTCAGGAAATCTATCTCGCATCCCGGCGAACTGCAACAACAATCCGGTCAAATTAATTCAATTTATTATCCCGTCAAATTAATTTGCCATACTTAGTAATTTTTCAAGACGAGATTTTCGGTCGCAAAACACATTAAACAAAATTAAATAAAGCACCAACAATAAATCAAGCAAAGGTAAAAATAAACATATTGGGCCAAATTATCAAATGAACAAGGGTTTGATTTTTTGCGTTTTGAAGAATGTCGCCTTGAATTTCGGGATCGCTCCTCAAAAGAACTCCCTCCGCCACCGATGCACAGATCCCACGTCGTGTCGAAAATCCTGTAATTGTTTTAGAGTTTTCGCAAGAGATCGGAAAATCGCCGCTGCGTTCGTGCACCCTCGCCGCACATTTTTACAGGCACTCACGCGGGCGCGCCGTCCAAAGCGTCCTCACGATTTTGGATCTATCCTTTTAATTCTTTGTCTCGCCTCCGTTTCGATCCGGGTTACAATTTATTTACGAAAAATAAATAAATAGATCTAGACTAGTCTATTACATTGATCAAATCAAACAAATCCTAATCTACTCGTGGATTTTCACCAGGCAAAATGAATTGAATTAATCAATTAAAAAAAACTACAATTTATATGCATGCATAAATAAACACATTAAATTCCATGACAATTGGATACCGCAAAAAAAGATCTAGTGATTCTACTATCTAATTTCAAATTTAATAAAATGAATTAAATTACAATTTAAAATTCGAGCGGCCGGTAGGCTCGATACCAGGTTGTTGGGGAATTAATTGCAGGATCTATTCGGGTTGAATATTTAAATACAAATTTAATTCTAACAATTATTACTAGCATGAATTAATCCTATATTAATTCAAATAATAATTCAACAACCAATCATGCATACAAATAGTTCACGTAAATCCCACGCGTGCGGAATTACTACGGGTTTACGTAAACTAACCTCTCGAGTGACAACCACGAGAAGATGGATCCGGCTTCACACGAACACACCAAAAGGTCTTCTCAAGTATTCTCTTGTCCTTGTTCAACAATCCGTGGAAGGAACTTCATGAACAATTTAACAAAAGGAAAAATAAAATTATGTTGCACATCTTTGTGGATTTCTAATTTTTCCAACACATGAATTGCACTTGGGGATGAAAAATTCATCCCCTATTTATAATACTAAGGGGGATAAAAATTTTGGGGTTATTGGGTGATTGGGAAATTTCCTTGCTTCTTCCTCAAGATACAATCTTGAATATATCAAATATATTCTATTTCCCAAAATATCTCCCAAAATAAAATCTTCCTCTCCTTATGTTTGGTATTTTTTCAAATTATCACAACAAATAGCCAAGTGAGATTTCTTGAATTTAATGAGATAATCTTGTATTCCAAGAATACTTATCCTCATTCCATAACAAAAAATTCAAAAGAAAATCTTTCTCCTTTTTTATTTGTGATTTTAAAATAATGAAAAATTAAAGCAACCATAATTTATTTTATTTTAAACACCTTTTTTAGTTATTGGACTTTATGTTTGGGCTACTTGAGGGGCCTTTAGGAGAATTAAGATTGGACCTTTAATGGACTTTGAATATTTAATATTGAGCCACAATATTATTCAAACCCATAAATATTAATTAATCCCACTACATAATTAATATTACACTATCCATCTTAACCCATATTATCAAGTAATATGGCTCCTGGTTATTATTTCCGTGTTTAAGATTATCTAGCCCATTAATTAATTCAAGCCACTTGAAATAGCTTTCCATTAATTAATATCTTTTGTCCTTGGTCAAGGAACCATTCAACATTATTATCCATCTAAAACAAACCTCCCAAGGGGGGGCAAATCAAACGAAAGCATACTAAGCATACGATTCTTCAGATAAATCTAAGTAATCGCATGTGACCAAAGAATATTGCCCAAGATATAAAGTATTGAATCTCATTGATTCTCTACCCGTCATAAGTCAAAAGCAATAATTACTAACCACACAAATCCCATTTAAGGGCCGAAGATTAAAAATAATGAACCAATCGAGGTCTAATTCTTCCCGGTTCAAAGTCTTTGAGAATTTATCCTCTGTGGGTCCCGTTGGAAAGGTATCACCATGCACTAGTGTAATCTCTTAGTCAAGACAAGCCAATCGAGCCTTACACTTCAACCTTTCACGATGGATTGTTCATTTCATCTAGTCGTCGTGAACAACGTATTTTTAGTTACAAGGGATCTGTTAATTTAATCTTACCGTGATCCGTATCACTAAATTAACTACAATGTAACACGTATTGTTTATTGAACAACTATGCAATAAATATATGTAACATTCAATGATATTTAAAGCATCGATGATAAATAATTTATTTCAAAAATAAGATGAAAATTCAGTTTGGTTATACAAAGTAAAAGCATACTTTCCAATTATAACCCAACAAAGTTACTCGCGCCTACCGGAAAAAGAAAAATCAACATAGGGACATTTGATTATAGTGGAAACACGGACCCAAGAGTCCACGCCATGGCACAATTCCTACACGGCCTCCATGGTAGCGATCCTGTTAACCATCGGCTCTTATAACGACTCTCGGCGACCAAGCTCATCATTGGTTTACCTCGCTATCACCATTCTCGGTGGACACTTTTAAATAGCTCGTCAGCTGTTCTTGACCCACTTCCGCGACTTTGGCACCTCGACCCTGCGACCGGTAGGCATTTAATGAACACTCGGCCCGGTGTCACAGTCCCGGACGATCTTACTTGAGAGGATCGACAAAACTCATTCGATGGAGATCCCATAGGGATGAGGCAAAATTATAGGGGCGTCGCCCGCCCTCGTGAAGGGAACAGCTTTGGCGGCGCATGACCGGCCCGAATATCCGGACTAGCTGTCTACGCCAACTTCCTGAGGCGAGCTAGCGACTTGATCCACACTTGAAAGCATCGAATCTCGACTCTCCCGATACTAAGGAAGTCGAGATCCTAAGAAAAGCTCCAAGAAAGTCGGTACAAGGCGCCGTGACTTCAAGAGGATCAAACCGCTCAAGAGAACATCCCATTCAGTGATGGAAACATTAGGCATGACTCCCGGACATGTTTATAATCAGATCAAGAGAGCGGAATTACTCCTCCCGCCTTGCCCCATCAAGAACAAAGGCAAGTTTAACCCTCAATGTTCGCCATTTTCACCAATGTGTGCTATCAATGTCGAGCGCATGATTTACTTCCCCCAACTCGAGGTCAGACAGATATTGGATGAGTTCGTCAAATACCTTTTGAGACCAAGGTCGCTAATAGAGAGGTCGCCAATGTGCGAGACGCCTCTGCAATTTTGACTGTGAATAGGGCAAGGGGAATCTAATTATCCTCATCACGCCTCGTAGAAACGTTATGGCGCTGCTACTACACATACCCTCTCCCCACT